>JANHZU010002261.1:58294-76110 GCA_032468055.1 Acrochordus granulatus | reverse complement strand
TATCTGCTTCAAAGCTAAAGGAAGTGGATCTTACTGGGCATTCAGTTTTTACTTCTGTGTGCCGAGTTCTGTGCTGTCGTCCTAAATGCATGATTTTCTTCCATGTATAATAGTATTCAACACATTGTGCAACTGTCTTAGACTTCACCTATAACCAAAGAATAATTCAAACTCGACAGCAGCACATCATTAAATAACATACCAAATTAATATGCAACACACATACCTGCACTACAAAAATCTCTCAGATGTACTAACTAATACAGTATATGCTATCTTAACTGCAAAATGTTGAAGCAGTATCAAAAATTTAATTTTGGTTTTGATCTTACTAAGATTCTATACACATTATTCTGTCCTGGCCAGCATAACTATAGAGTTAAACTATTTTAAACTCAAGATAATTCTGCTTCTGAAACAGATTAAACTGAGACAGAGAGTAAATTCTTGGAAGACAAACAGTGAACTTCAAAGGTGAGCAAAGGACATGAATCCAGGTCTTCACAATCTGATATACTTTTTATATCTTTTTTCACTCCTATTAATGGAACTAATTCATGCTCAATTATCAGATATTTTAAAAATAAGAACCAATTCTCACAGTTGGGACCTTGTCTAAGTTCAAACTTTCACTTTAAGACCATGACCTCCAGAATTAGTCTAGCCGATAAATAATAAGTTGATAGCAAGAGAATCAAAAATGCCATGAAAACAAGAGAGTAGAACATCTCACCATTTTCTGTACAAAAATGAAATCTTTGCTGTAAGTTGCTAGCGCTTTGCTGAACAATTTTCTTTCAAAGGGGGTCCACTGATCAGAACCTGAAATAAACAGAACACGTGAAAACCTTTATATTTTTACTGTCAAATGAGTAACTTTCTTTTTCAATACTCAGCCAGCAGCACCTACCCCAGTAAAAGCTCCCATGTGAAATTGGCAGGCACCTTTATAAATTTATGTTAGAACTTACCAGCATAATGATAATTGGCTAGAGGATGTGATTTTGCTCTTTTTGGTTTCAAAAGAAGCAGCATCTCCAGAGCAACCTGCAATATTAACAGAGTCAAAGCAAACCAGGATTGTACGTTGTTTATAATTATGAGAATTATAGTCATTTTTAATAACAGTTAATACGTTTCCAGTTTTCCAAAGTTTTCTGGCATTTTAAGACTGTAGAAACATAGCCGTTCATGGGCTAGTTTCTGCAGTGTTCAATTAGGTTATTTCTTGCTTAAGTTGCAGTCCTATGTATTGTTGCTACGGAATGGAATGGAACTGGAAGTTATTTCTGAGTGAACATAAAATAGAAGACATTGTATTAGCTACTAGACATTTGAGCCATAGACTTTTTTCTTAAAGAAAAGCAAGCTACATTTTTTAAATAAAGTATTCTATTAGAAATTATTCAAAAGCTGCAGTAAATAAAGAAAAATCTCATTATTGGCAAGGGAGACTGTTTCACAATTAGTTATTCAAACATTTTCTTTAGGTACAATTATTTCATGAAATCTGTTACTATTTTTAACATGTTCTGCAACTTACCATAATATTCCCTTTGGCTTCAAAAAGAGAATGCAAACCATATTCTATGTTGGTTCCTCCACCAGTTAATATGCTTGAGCAACACATATTTAAGAGATTGGTCACTTTAATAAGAAAACAAAATTAATTTTGTCAAACAATTCAGCTGCTGAACATAGAAATGTAACATCTATTTAATATCATAAAGCCAAGATCTTTACATTAATTCTAGCAAGTATGGATTCCTATCTGAGGCACACTAGAAGGTACTTTATTTTAATTTCTTGCCGAGGACTCTGCAATTTCTCAAAGATTTCCCTTCCTCCAGATGTGATTGTTTTTCTATTGTTTGAAATTTTCTTTGTGGTGGTTTTTAGCCTGTTTTATTGATGTGAGTGGAAGGCACTGTATTACACTTAATTTTAATTTTCCATTAAATACCATTCTGATGTCTACAATTTGTCCTTGCTTCCCAATCTGAAAGTGACCCAAAGAAAGGATTCCCTCGTGATGTTGTCCCCTGGATTTTATAGAAGCATGGGAAGCCAAAACATTTGTACAATCCACTTTGTCACCTCATATATAAATTCAGAAGCATCACACATTAAGCACTAACTTTCCTAAAAGGGAGAGATGAACATATGTGGCAAATGTTACTTTTTTAAAATAAAACAGAAACAGGCAGTGGTAGAATAGACCAAAGTAGCAGACGTATCAAAGTGGCAGAAGACTGAATAGGGAAGAGATGTCATAAGTTACTTGTTTATACCAATACTTCCCAATTTGTGGCAAAGCAAAATTGACTAAGTGAACATCTGTCTGAAGGATGCCTATTTTGAAAAGAATGGAGAGATAGGGCAGCTAGCTTCAACAGCTGGGAAGGACTGTCATGTAGAAAGCTGGGCAGAATTATTAAAAATTGTCCCAGAAGATAGGACAACCCCCCAAAGGATCCAGCAAACAGATTTTGGCAAGAAATCTTACTTCCTAATGGTTAGAGCAGTCAGGATTGCCTCCTATGGGCCATTTTCAGATTGGGCAGCTCAAACATTCTGACGTTTCAGAGTGATGGAAAGATATGAAACAGATTGTCTAATGAGATTATACATTTTCTTTTGTTGGAATGTTTAAACAGAAGATGAATGGCCATCTGTCAGGAATGTTTTGGTGTTGGATTTCTGCACTGAAGGCTGATGATTCTCAGATCCCTTCTTACATTCTATGATTTTAAGATTAAGTACCAGTTTAAGAAAGCAATTAATTATCACACTATAAATCAGCCAAGTTGAATGATAAACAAAGAAAGCATTAAAAATATGCACTGCACAAACTTTGTAAGCTAGATTTGTGTATGAAGGCAAGAGGATAGAGAGAAATGCTCCTAAACCGCTAGGGTCAAATGGAACCTGGAAAGTATCTGAAGATTTTTAATATTTTTAAAACAAGGATGAAAACCTCAAAAATAACCTCCGCACACACACATAATACACACACATTTTATGTGCTGATGAACAATTATGGATTCTATGGATATGTGTATTTCAGTTTTTAAAAACACACACAGTTAACTTAATGAATTATCAGGAAACCAATACATTCATTCTAAAATGAAAAGGAAAATGAAACAAATGAAGGTCCATTGTTTTCTCACTCATTCTAAGGCTAAAGGGGAAATAATATTTTTGTGATCATTACTACTTCAATAGGTCTGTAAGAGATTCTTTTTCTTTTTGTAACTTTTTTCTTATTCATTCCTATTTTTCTATCTGTATGAACATGTACACATGAATATGTGTGTAAAAATAAGCGTAAACTCCAATCACAAAATACTGAAAAAGATATAGAGATAAAGATTTCAAGAATACTATATAGAAAGAATTCCACAGAACAATTGCAAGACTGATTTCTTAGTGAATAGAGTCTTTTGAAGAAAACAAACTTTGGGGATACAAAGATACTCCAATGAGGAATTTACATGAACAATGTACAGATCAACGTGCCATGCAGGTTTTTCTGTTATATTATGTCTCAGGTTCAAATATACACTTTTGTGAATAAAAGAGCCCAATGGAAGCTTGCTTCTAAAAAATGGGTAAATGAACCATTTTTCCCTGGTTCTCTTTCCTCCCCTAGTGTCTGATATTAACCTCCAGAACATTATGAATGTGGAAGAAAATCAGAGTTAACTATCATCTTCTCCCATTCTCTAACAACAGTGGAACCTACTGAATACAGACTTGATTTATAGCTATGTTTTTGTCGTGAAATACCAAGGAAATCTAAATTTTAAAGCTAACAGACAGTAATTCTGAAATCACTCACCTTTTTATTTTCAACTATGAAATTTGTATTAATTTCTGTTACCTACCCAAAGCGGTTTTAGTGAACAGGTGGCCATATACACAAAACAAAAAAGCAAAAACCACTCCTTTAGGTCGGATAAAAACATAGTACCTCTTTGTTCAAAAGTTCTGTCCTCCAGTTCTGGCCATGGTTTCCAAACTAAAGTTGCCTTATGATCCTCCTTTTCCACCAATGCTATGTCTTTAAGTTCAGGGATATCTGCCTGGAATCTTGAGCCAATGTTGATACACCTCAAAGCAATAAAGATATTTAAAGCATTAAACATATAGGTCCAACACAGGATGTTCCTCATTTGAGGAGGACTTAAGAATAATGGAAGGAAGGAATTATAACTTGCATAGCAAAAAAATATTAAGGCAGAAACCAGAAGTGGCAAAGGTAAAACTCATGAAGTAGAAACTTCGTGGAACGTGGATTATTTCCTTCAGGAATCAAGCTGGGTGGACAACATACTGTATTCTTCACCAAAATCATCCAGAAAAGATACAGGAAAATATTGTCTGTCAAGGGCATCACCTTCTTACCATGAATAAACAGTATGATATAGTTGAGGGACCACTTCTTCCCAATTACATTTATCTGCCCCATCAGGTGTGGCAGGAGAAGCATGCTGTACCTCCTGAAAAAAATGCTTTCTTGGTAATAAGAAGTCTGCATGTTGACTATATTATTTGTGATATTCTCCTGCTTGAGGTCTTGTTTTTATCTATGCTTACTATTTTAATTGCTTACACTGGTTTTGTAATATGTTTTAATACTAGGTTTTATTAGCTCAGAATCGCTTTGTGTAAGATATAGCTATATAAATTTGACTCCCCAAAGTAAGTTGAGTTCTCACACTGAATTAAGCTTTTAAGTATTTTTTTTGCAAATAAGTGGAGTGAAATATTTTCAATAGATAAATTAAATAGCAGCATAGATGTAATTTTGGTCTAATGTACATTATATCTATGTGTTTGAAGTCTAAGGTGTGGACTGACAACTGGTTCTGGAATTACTGTTGAGAGGTATGAAACAGTTAAAGATTAAACAGACAATATGATTAAAAAAAATCCATATTGGCTTCAGAGCAAATCAAAATTCCATTTTCTAGAATTTCTTGCAGTGCAGAGATGAAATGTAAATATTTATTTAGTATTGCAAAGAAGAGATTAATAATCTAAAACACTCTTCCTCCTTAATTAATTGAAGTGGATGTATTTACAAATTACACCAAGACTGTTTAACTATTAAAAAGGATAGAAAATAAACCAGGGTAAGTTTGCAAGAAATCAAGCTAATCGTGGTCCTGCTTGGATGATTTCTGTTCATTTTTCTTTCTTTTTTAAAATGTGTGTGCTTGCCAATCTCAGCTCTTAATATGAATACTCCATTTTTGTTCTAAACAATTTTAAAATTTTAGAATTGTGCAAATGAAAGACTATATCTGAACATGAGTTGGTTACAAAGAATGGAAGGAAAATGTATCTTACGGTTCAATATCAATTGTCTGTTCTCCAGGTCTTGGGGTCACAGGGACAGTATCTGAAAGAAAAATCATAATCAACACTATCTGAAAGAAAAATCCTAATAGTTTTCAGCAGCTTTCCTTTTTTGTCTTTGTCCACTAACCACATTTCTGAAATCTATTTTCTCTCTTTACAAAAAACAATCTATATTTACATAGAGGATCTTTCTCACCCTAGTCATAAAGCACCCATATATAAGCAGTTGACCCTTTGGCAGCTTTGAACAGAAGTAACAGCAAGTGATAAGAAAGCTGCCCTAGTGAAGGTATTTGTCAATCAAATGCCCTCCAAATCTGTTGAGTCAAGGCTTGGCTCAGGATTATGTGACTTCTGCAACATAACTGGAAGGAGTTGGAATGGAGAATGTCGTGCTGGGGAGCTACTACCATCCAAAAAGACAGTGTCATTGAACAGACCAGTAGCCTGATCACGTAAAACCTATTTTCTTTGTTAGCTGTGTCTTTTACATATGCATTCCTCATTGTTTTGAAAACAATTACTAGCAAGATCCTGATACGGGACACTACTTTATAAGAATATTTCAGTTTATACTCCCCAAGAAAACTATTCAAGACTGCAAGTAAGGTTTTTGCATCTGCAGAGATAAGATTTTTTAAAAAAGGATTTTCCATATGGTGTAGCAAATGCTGTCAAATTTGCTAGTTTCAAGGACAAGTTCTTTGCATCAACTTATTCCAGTAAAAATGAAAAATCTACAGATGGTACTTATTCCTCTGAGCAGAACCTATGGTAAATTCATAACCTCTCTGTCCTCCCATCCAGCCACATTCCCTTGGTTTAATTTACATTAAGATATTCTGAGAAAATCAAAAGCTTTTATATTTTGTATTAAGATGTGAGCAATATGAAAAAGAACTGTGTTGTGCACTCTTATCATTCAAATTGATTATGTTCCAAGAATTGTGCATGTCTAGGGAATCTGGCTGTGAAAGTCCCTTGCAGGTCAAATGGATAATAGGTGACCAATGCACAAGCATAGTTTATACTACGCTCAGTATATAATCAGTATTTCCATATTCTGTATCTGACAGTACATGAAATCAAGCTGTTGGAAAGATAAAGTGTCAAATATTTGAAAGCTGTTTTGAAAATCTTTTGTGTTTATACTGTGTCAGAGAGAAAGCAAGGCTAAAACTTTTTTATCCAATATATGAAATAACTTGCTTTATTACAATTACTTATTTATGCTGAGACCATTCAAACCTTTTATCTTCCACTTGCAAACTAAATTTGGTACACTCCAAAGTCAAATACAGTACATAGGAATTATATACAGGTAGTCCTAATTTAGCAACCATTCAGTTACAGAGTGATTTAAAAAGTAATTTTATGACTTAACCTTATATTTACTACTTTGCAAGTCTGTAAAGCGAAGGAAAATTGATGTAAGATCATGAGCAGAGTTGCAGTTTCATGTACAGAATGTTTTGCTTAACAACTGAGTTACCAGTTCCAATTCTGAGTGCTTAATAAGGACTACCTGTAACTCCATTATGGAATTTTCTTGGCCATATACTGAGGATAAATAAACAGAGTGGCCCAAATCACTGTATGTGCATTTTCTGCATTTCCTCTTTAACCATCTGAACAAAACAAAATCTGCTGTGTAGATGTGCAGGAACACTGTGAGAAGCACAAATCAGAATCAATTTAAGCCAACATTCATGAGTAAAACTGTTAGTTCTTATGTGAGCAAGATCTACACTATAATACAACATACTTACTAGATTGACAGAGGAGTATCCGGGGAGTGGGTGTCAGAGGAGTAAGGGGCAGTTGGGGGTGAGATGTACCATGAGAAGATATGATGACGCTACTGAACAGGCCAGATCCCTGCCGTATGGGGCTAAGCATGGGAGGTGGTGTATAAGGTGGAGGATCATGAGTCCTGTCAATCAGATGGTCTCCTAAAACACGGGGGGAGCGAAGTTGGCTTTGGTATAGCGTAGCCCCTGAGTGTGATGCACTGAGGTTGAAGGAAGGAGGTGGTATGAAGAGTGGTTCAGGTCTGTGGCGGTATTTTTTCTTGTCTTGAAAAGGTTTGATGTTTTCTTCAGGGTTGGTGATACTTTGGTAGTGCTTTCTATTGGAATCCTGAATAGAAGTTTACAAAATTCATTATTTTAATAGTGAATGTATTCAACCACACATCTGTTACCCTAATACTAATTTGTGATTTCACAATGATGTGATTTCAGTGAATCATGAAAACTTGGACCAAACAATGAATCTTCTAGGATTCAGCCTACAGATGCTGCATTCTGCATCAACAACAGTAGATTGAATCTTGTTTTTTGTTTACTATTAGGAATCAAGCTAAAATAAACTAAAAGAGGCATCCCCACATTACTTCCTCCCATGCCAGCCTGCCAGCATTTTAAAATCCAATGGAGAGGCCTTTTTAATGCCAGAACTGTAGAAGACCATTAATGGGAATAAGGACCTTCATGAATGGATTTATCTAAATGATAGAACTTTCTGTCTCAGGAGACCAAGTTGCCTAACTTTTAAATAGTTTCCATAAATTGTTATTTACTGAGGAAGGCAGTTAATTTTTAGAATGTAGCATTTATTTTTCACTGTTGCATTTTAACCCTGCTCTCTTTTTAAATCTGTATCACCATGAAAACCTTTAATATTGTTGGATTAAGACTGAGGAAATCTATGTCACCACTTAGCCATAAAGTACCCCGGATGACTTAAGGCAATCCCTTTCTCTCAGGTCAAGCTACATAAGGTTAAAACGAGGACTGACCCTTCGTCTTAGCAGGAAGCAGGATACAACAGTAGTAAGTAAGTAAGTAAGTAAATAAATAAATCATAATAATACTCCTCCCACCCTCTTAGTTCTTTTGTGATATATCAAGGGAGGGATTTTTCAATTGGTGAGACATATTCACCAAGTGAAACTTGGCATGGACAGTGGCAAACCAGAGATCTTTCTGCTGACCTGATATCCACTCTTTGGGTACATCAGCACACCCTGAAAAATATAAAACTATTATTAAATTCATACAGCTTCATCTCCTGGTTTAGTCTTACAATAAACTTTTATTGTTAAAAGTATTCAGGCCTTTCTTACTGATGCATGACTTCCTCTATTTACACATATTTCACTTTTTAAAAATAAGTGCTGCAGATTTTGTTTCCTGCTTATTTTCTTTAGACTCTAATTTTTACTACTGCCCACATTTTAGCATTGTTTGCATTTTAAATAAGTATTTCATAAAACTTTTTAGAACTAAAAATTAAAACAATAACTTTAAAAAAGTGATTGGATGAGGATACTGTTTAGTTTTCAAAAAACAGCAATCAGCAGTATTGAAATGAAGTGTGATCCAGAAAATCTATTAAAAATTTGCCCTACAATTTTAAAAGCAGTTACATTAGGAAGTTAGGTATCAGCCTGATGGAGCCTACAGTGTGGAGCTGTTGCTTCTCAAATCCATTCCCCACAACTGTCCTTTTTTAAACAGCAATTTATTTATTTGCAGCTGGGAGTGCATGCTCAATTTTCTCAGGAAATTAATGCAAACCGAACTCCCTCTTACAGATTTCTTTCTAAACTGCTATCTGAAGCTGCTATTCAACTCAACAACAAAAAAGGAGAGAATCAATGCCTTGCAGATCTGTTAAATGCTTCCTAGATTGAACATTTCTTGGAAGGGTAGAAATTTAAAGATTATCTTGCTTATCTACTCTCAGTATTTTCCACTGTACCTCTCCAAAAATCAGCGACATAGCATCAGTTTGCCAAACAGAAATGTTTGGCATTATTACTTCTGCCTTTGTAAGATTATCAATTGCAAAACTGTACTGCTATTTAATGTAAAGCAAGCCTCCTCTCAGAGCAGAACAGAAATGTGTGACGGTGTGATTCCAGGTGAACCACACCGTGTATGGTATGATCCCTGCAATCAGAACCATCTCTGTGGTAAAAGGGTCCTTGGTGACGTTTCCCCGTAAACTCTTCTTCATGCATTCATTCCGCTTCTATATCCATTCATGGATGGTTACTAGTATAAATTTCCCATACTTCTCCAGATCCCCTAAGACAAAACTGTGAACATTTTAAACTGGCAGCTGACCGGCATGGGAGATCCAAGGCAAAGATCAGGGCTGCTTAGTCTCACCAGCTTCAGGGGCCAATTTGGATCTGCACGATACATTACGTAAATTGTACACTTAAGATAGCAGGCAGTTATAAACATAATTTGCTGAAAAATATGATGCTTATCTGAGGAAAAGAAAGCATCTGTCTTATTTTCTGGAAACAATCTCTGGCTAAATGCAGAGGTACATGGGCATACACACAAACACACAAGCAGACCATTTTCAGAAGAAAATAAATGGCTGTCAGCCAGCCGCAACAGTAAAGTAAGCAAGCACAAAGAACATTAAGGATGACAAATCCCTTTGTTGTTTTGTATTGTGTCTGCAGCTTAGAAAAATTTGGACCATCATAGGAAAATAATTAACCACTGGCTTTGAAATAACTGGAAAGGTCCTCACCGTTAGTGTAATGCAAAGGGATTTATTAGGCTCCTAAGGCACAGTTAGCGGCAAGAGAACACTCACAGAAGAGATACGCGGGCTGACGGCGTTAGGGGAATGTGCTGGAGAACAAATCATCCTCACAAGGACAGGCATCTCATCATCTGAGACAGGCTTGTCTTTGACCAGGGCACAGCCATCACTGCCCTGCTTGCTGGGCTCAGGCGACAGGACCTTTACAGGGACAGACACAGGCATGACGACAGGCGCAAAGCCATCCACTTCGGAGGACAGCTGTTCCTGCTGGTGCTGCTGTGGCGGGTTCTCCCCTTCCTCCTGTACAGACAATTAAAGGCTTTCACCCACAACTGCAAGTGCCTGGTCATCGCTAGAATGCTTATAGGCAGCGTGAACATCAGGGACTTTTGGGGCATTTCTAAGTTAATGTCAGTGGAATTCCTGCTACCTTGGAATAAATGAGTTAGCCTCAGGTATTGTTGCAGCAAAGGATTTAACACGATTCCTCCTTTAGAAAACATATCTTTACTGGAAACCTGTGTCCAAAAGGAACACAAGAAAAGTTGACAGAAGGAAACAGAAAAACAAAGTTGCACTGGAAGTTTATTGTACTGGTCCAACAATAAAGGGCATATTAAAGTATGTTCGTAAAGTATCCTGCAACTGGAGACCAGCCAAAGCCTATGCCCAGATGTAGTTCTTTTCTTCTATATAACAACTGACATACCGCCAACAATGGAAAATTAACATACTTGGAAGCAAAGCTGGAAAAAGACATATTTCTTTGGCAGTAGCAAGCTCCAGAATGAATACATTTTTTTAAAAAAGATACAGTTACACAAGCAGCACATTTTAGAAAAGGGGAAGTCCAAATGCCAGAAAGAAATACATAAAGCATTGATACCTGTCTGAAGATAGGGGATGCCCGTATCCCTCCATGAGACCTCATGTGACCATTTAGAGCTGGTAAACTTTTAAACTCTTTGAAACATACAGAGCATGCTAGTTTGCTCTTTGATTTGGATCTTTCAGTGTATGTTTCTTTATCACAAGCATTGCTGTTACAAGAAGCAGAGAGAGATGCCATTTTAGAAAGAATGCTCCTGGATGTATTATAATTAATATGCACACAACTATTTGAGAGAAAAACTGCTCTGAACCCTCAGCACAGGAATGCATGTTCAAACATATGAATCCAATAAAACGCAAACAAAATATTCACAATTAACTCAGCCATTTGCCCATCCCTTAAATCTTGCTGTTCTTCCTATCCCATATTATAATAAAACAGTTATAGAGGGTCATTATATGGTGTTTTCTGACATGAGGAAGGGTTCAAAAACTATTAAGAAGATCAAGTTTCATTTCTGCAGAAATGTACTGATGACTTTCCTGAAATAGGACTTAGATTTATGACAGGGCAAGGATTCGTATAAACATCTGCAGAATATCAGGGTGAACATTTAGGGCAGTGTTCTCAAAATACAGAAATCACATGTATGGTTAAAATTTTATTCTTGGGAAGTAATTCCCACTAAACATAGGGAGATGCCCAAGTAAATATATACAAGATCATACTGAAAATATAAGTGTTAAATCAAGTGTGTTAATTTAAGTGTTAATTCATGTGTTAAATCAAGTGAAGTGGTCCACTTGAGAACCTATCACTGCTCCATTTTTCAATCATCAACACTGCTGTAGATGTGAAAACCTAGGTGTGACCAGGCAAATGGCAGATTTGATTGTGTAAAAGTCTCTGTATGAGCAACTGCGCATGTATACATTTTGATGATGGAGTCAAGTATTCCAACATGTTACACATCCATGACAGTGGCATGCTTGATGCCAGGGCTTATACTACCAATGCACCTATATACTCATTTAATGGCTTTAAGAACCAAATGCACTTAAATGCAACTGAAATGTAACAAAAAATCATTGAAACCATGAAATACAACATTATTGAGAAAGCTTGAAGTTACATTTAAAAACAGCTATGAGATTATGTTCTTGTGTTAATCTTAGTAAGAAATAGTACTTGAACACTGAAGACTATAAGAACATGCCAACAGAATATAGATAGTAAGGGCAAGGTCAAAGCAGACAATATTCATACATGGCAATAATATTCTAGAGTTCACATTTCTAAATATGGACATTTAAAAAGGCAACAGAAATTAGTACTGTAATAAATGCAATAATGTAGCAATCTTAATTCTGTATATATAAAAGAATACAGTCGAAAACCATTCTTTTAATTATTTATTTATATAAACAGCATATTTAAATTAATTTGTAATGCTTTGAGGACTGTTTTAAATTACTTAGTGTTCCTTACCATTTGAATAATAGTCAAAATTTATTTTTTTAAATTTATAACACCAATAAGTTAATTAGTCAATGTTAAGGACAAACAATTTTACTAATTACATACTAAGAAAGTAAGATCTGATAAATAACTTGAAAGTCATGACCATAATAAAGAAAGATAAGTTCATTTATCAGATTCTTGAATGGGATTGGTAAATCATATTTAGCAAAAAATAAAATGTAATGTCTAAGTTCAAAAACATTGGAGATAATTAAATTTATAAAATATTTCATCAATTAACCACATTTGAAACATTAAATTACCAATCAGCTTTTTCTGTGATACTTTGCTCTATTGCAATGACTTAATTCTATTCCAGACTAATTGATGGTGGTATGGTAAACTTTTTATAAACTTTTTCCCATGTGATTGGGAACACTGATAGTTGTGTATCTGAATAGGTATAATTTAATTTTCTCTTTAATTGTCTGTTTTGAATATAATAGGCAGAAGTACATAACAAAACATAATTCACAGAACTATTTTGACCACAAAACCTTCCTTGGTAGCAACAAAATCCATAGCATAGTGTAAATACCTAAAGCCAGTTTATTCTGAGTAAAGTTGCTAAAGAAGTTTGCTCTTTACTAGAAGAAAAAGTGCATCTCAACACGGTATCACCTTTGAATTTGGAAAACTTATGGCATCACTTGTGAAAAATTGCTAAGTTCAACTGGCACAAGACAGAATAGCTTTCTGTAGAAACACTATATGCAGCAAATCCTAAATTCTCCCTAAGGAGAAAATTATGTAAGATCTGAAAAATGTATTTTTATGATCTAAACATTCGAGTTTTGCCTCAGCACAATTCCTGTGCTCCAAACACAAACCCTATTTACAGCATCTTGGGGCTGGCCACGTTGCTAGGACATGGGGACAGTATGATTCCCTCATTCTCCAAAATAATCAGGGGAACAGGACGCCTCTAGAAAGCAAGCCATTCCTCTCAAACAGCCTAAACTGTACTTTTCAATTTTGCTGTTGAAACCTAGCAAGATAATTTGAGGCAATTTTGATATAATGGGAAGGGTTTTAAGTCTGAGATATGAACAAGATGCCTCTCAGTTTCACTTTCAAAAAACCACCAAAGCAACCAGAATACTGTAACCTGGCTTAAATAACTGGACCACTATTTCTCGTGATGCCACAGCATCATCAGAAGGCCTCTTGCAGTTCCACAGATGGTCAGACCCCCGGCTCACCTACCCATGATACAGTTCCTACAGCTAAAGGAAATAACTTTCTAAATAGAAAGGGGAGGAAGAAAGATCACAATTAAGATAACTGGTGATAAATGGAATTTCCTTTGTGAATGGCTTCTGTGAAAGCTTTTCAGATAGGCTTTGACCTAGAATACTTAAGCATTACATATAGAACAAACTAACTCATATCCTTGACGGTTCAGTTTTATACTCTTAACTCAGTAAGGTCCCACCATTGTCATATCAATCCCCTGCCACAGATTGATATAACTGCTCCCAAGAAATTATTGCTATCTTGCAAATCAATAGTCTAAAGAATTCTCCACAAGATAGTTATTTGTACAGATGGAGGCCATTATTTCGGATTTTTGGAAGACATCTATAATTAATCACAAATATACCTTTGTTCAGGAGAAACAGCTGGAAGTCTGCCATCAGGTAACTGGACCTGCTGTTGAAAAAGATAGGAGAAATATAGGTAAACTACTAAGTTGTATAATGGTTGTTTGCACCAGCTATCCTAGGCTGGGCACCCTTCAATGTGTAGACTTCAACTCCCAGAATTCTTGATTCCTGAAAAAGTCTGAATGCTCCCCGGAGAAAGAAAGAGAAAGAGAGACAGAGAGAGAGAGGCGTGAATGAAGCTTTGAGCAAGTGGCAAAGCTCTGGCGATAGGGAATTGGTTACAGACAAGTAAATGGATTGCTTTTATGTCGTTAGTTGTTTCTCATGGAAACCCAAGAAAACACAGTTTAAACCTTGGTCTAAAACACTGGGAAGGCACCAGGTTGGGGAAGGCGTTAAAGATATCATTCTGCTATCCGGTACAGTTTAGATCGAAACAGGATGCAACATAGAACTCCTCGAGATTAACAAAACTAGCCTCCTGCTCCAGACACTGTATTTCTTAGCCAAATGGAAAGAGCAGGCCTTCTCCGACAGACCCCGTGGAAGGTATCCTAATAAGAATGCCCTATGCTTAGAGCCACTCTAAACATTTCCAGTGAATCTCTACATTTAAACAGACTCCCACTAGCAAATACCCTCCAACCATCATATCTGGAAGCATATAATTTAGTTTCACTAGCTTGTCATAGATGCAATAAATGCTGGATATTACTGTTTCACAACAAAACAGTTCTTCCAATAGAAGCACCTATTTGTCTCCATGGTTTCAAAGAACCCAATTTCAACATCGATGTATATTTTCAGTAATCCAGGTCATGTCTTGTTGCCTTTTTTAAGTTTGCAATTTTTTTTTTGCAATTTGTTTTCCGATTTCAATGCTGTAAAAGGCTTTTTTTCTGTTTTACTGGATAACTGTGAAGTTATCTCAAAATAACTTTGAGAGGGTCAAGAGAAGGGTAGAGGAGATATCTGCAGACCCCTCTCACCCTGGATAGAATTTGTTTGAACCTCTTTCTTCTGGACTACACTATAGGATATTGCGTACTAAAACAACCAGACACAGGGACAGTTTCTTCCTCTGTGCCATCTTTCAGCTGAATGCTTGATTCATGCTATATGACAGGACACAAAGTTCAAACAACCCTAAATTAACCCAAATGTACTGTATAAGGTGTATACATACTTAACAAGAGATACACTTTTACTATATTTCTTTTGATTGGCTGCCCTATATTCCTTTTGTACTGGCTGCCTACTTTGGATGCACACTTAACTGTTGATTACATAATTCATTATGTTATTACTGCTGTCTTGCAAATATACTGAAAGCTGCTGTACCCAAGTCAAATTCCTTGTGTGTCTAACCCTGCTTGGACAATAAAGTATTTGTACCTGGAAGTGATAAAATGCAAAGACTAAAACCAAGCCCTAGGGCTGAAGAACCTATCCCAAAGCCCTAAGGGCTGTGGCCCTTCCAAAATGTGTTATTCAGTTATCAGCAACAAAAGTGAAATTTTTTTTCCCAAATGTATTAATTATGTTTAATTAATACATTGGTGGAAATAAAACTGAGTTTTGTCCCTGTTCCACTTATTTTTTTTGGGTGTCATCCCAGCATATTATTCAAATCTAAATATGCATTTCCCAGACAGTTTTGCATGTCTTCTCTATCCTAATAAATATGACAATACTGCATTTTTCTAAACTTAGCTATCAGAAAGCAAGATACAAACTTTTACATACCTGTGGCCACACTGCATTAGGGGACAACTGCTGAGGTCTTTTATTACTCATGTGAACACTTGTTAGAGGTCTAAGGGATTGTTGAGAGATTGTGCTATCCACAGAATTCAGGCCCTGTTGTGCTGGATCTTCAGCCCCCTCTGCTATAGGAAGTCCCAGGTGCTCATCCATCAATGTCTGAGGGTTACCGTCGCTCTGGTAATGATCAGGCTGACTGGCATCACCAGGTGGCTGTTGCTGCTGCAGAACATTTTGTGGATACAAGTGTTTGAATGACTGCTGCTGATCTTGGTAGAAATATGGAGGGACTGCTCCTAGCTGTATAAGTTGCACGGAATTACCTCGATCTTGGGAATATTGTTGAGGTTCATGCAGTGGCTTCTGGTTAGCATCCCTGTGGTAGGGAGGAAATTGTGTTTGCATCTGCTGCTCCTGCTGTAACTGTTGCATCATAGGCTGTATTGGATAATACTGAGCTGTTTGCATGGGGCACTGCCTTTGTTGTTGCTGCTGAGGCTGCATCTCATGTACCAAGAGCCTGTGCTGTCCTTGATGGGGTTGCTGCTGCAGATAGTATTGATCTTGCTGTAGCTGTGGTTGCAGCAAATGTTGAGAATGAATTTGCTGCAAGTGGGCCTGTCCCTGGTGCACAGCAGAGTGCACTGGGATGTGGGCAACATGTTGCTGGTTATCATAATAAAGAGAAGACTGGTGCTGCATTAACTGCACCTGCTGCTTCTGCTGTGCACTTCCAAATCCGGGGTGGACTTGCTGTGGCATCTGCTGGTATCTCTGCACAAGTTGTTGATCCACCATAGGTTTCTGAGACAGCAATTGTCGAAGTGCACTATCGCCAGCATTCTCCATCACTGGAGGCTGAGACTGAATGATCTGAGAAACATTGTTCACTTGGATCCTCAAGTTTTGGCTAGCAAACACCTGGGCAAAAGAGTCTAATTTATGCAAAACTCCACTAGTAATTTTTTGTGATCTGAGGTCATTGCTTTGGGAACAGAGATGCTCAAAGCCATCAACTGGTTCGTTTTGACCTACTGGGCTCCACATGACGTGCTGACTGTTTCTTACTGGGAGGTGGTTTCCAGACCCCAAATGTGCCCAGTCTACTTGCCTAGGAGAATCCATTAGCCCAAGGCTTTTTGTCCCAACATTCAAAGATATGTTTTCCCTGGCATCATGTGGGAAAGAAGGAGAGAGGGGAGACTCTGGAGAAGCAAGCATGGCTGAAGTTCCATAACTGTGGTTTGCAGATGCCAGGGGACTCAAGTGTTGCTGCTGCTGCTGATAATATACGTTTTCGCAATTGTTAACAATATTGTTTGTTTTATATGTCTGCTGATCCCCCATTTTCAGGCCTTTTTCTCTCAGTGAGAACCATTTAAAACACAATCAAATACTGTAATCCTGAGAGATCTTAAAAATATAACACTGCAAACCTATTTTATTCTTTTGACCAGTCCACCTGTTCTTCGGAACCGAAATTTTTTATGGATGGTGGATTCCACTTCAGCCTGAAAAAAGCCTTTACTGAAAACAAAGTATTTGCTGTGCTCTGGATACCTGTAAAGGAAAAGGAAACATATGTAACTACAGCTGTTCTGTATTTTCTTGGACATATTATTAAAAACTTTATTCAGATTGCAAGTATGGGGGATGCAGTGTCTGGTGAAAAAAAGTTTGTCACGTGACTGACTGGAGCTAAAATTCTGGCAGGTAAGCTTTCTCTTTCAAGGATGGAAGTATCTTGTTTTTTTTACATCTTCAAACTTCAATACCAATGTCACAATGTTCCTCACTGAAATCTCAACAACAAATCTCATTTAGTGATTCACCGCTGCAATTTCTAGGTGCTCTGATGCCATAAAAGAGAGACCAGGGATTACCAAAAATCTACAGACTATGTTGCCCACCCATCCAAAGCATAGATTCATAGTCTACAATGTTCCTTTATTTCTGGAGGTTTAAATAGCTTTTATAGAATGCAGCCTATACTAATGAAAAGTCCAGCAATCCACAGATCATAGCTCCAATGCAGACTCTTTATAATCCCCAAAAGCCACCTCCCCACATTCTGAGAGTAAACTTCAAGAAACAGTGGATCAATTTCCTACAGATTTTGGGGGAGAATAACAAAGAAAACAGTGCAT
>JANHZU010002261.1:38085-50738 GCA_032468055.1 Acrochordus granulatus | reverse complement strand
AAGTGGAACAAAGAGAAGGGCAGGCAAAGAACACACTGGCTTGATACCGTCAAAAGTGATATAAAGATGAACATCCAATAACTGAAAGAAGCTGTGCTCAACAGGGTAACATGGAGAGCATTGCCTATAAAATTTCCAAGAGTCAAACATGACTAAATGGATACAACAATTTTTACATATTATTTTAAGCTAGCATATTTTAGGTACTTTGGTTCAAAAATTGTTGCAGAATAATGCATCATTTGTGCTAGCTTGGGAATACAAACAGAAGACAAACACGGTGAGAGTTTTATTTGTACTATAGATTTGGTAACCTAAAGTTAGTCACAATAATAGAGCAAACAAAAGATCCCAATAAACCACAAGCAGTATCCTCAAATGTATTACAATAGAGAACTTTAATTTGGTAAGCAAATGATTCATGGACAAAGTGCATATTTTAATGACTTGATCTCATAAAAAAGACATAAATAATGCTCATGATAATTTTAAATACATAATTGTTCATCAAAAAATAGTTATAACTTTTTACTCTTTGAATAATTATTCATTATTTCCCCACTCCTCTGTTTGCATGCAGGGCTCTTTGTGAGCTGAAATAATAATCTGTTTATAATTATTGAGTTTCACTGATATGGAGGGATCTGAACAGTAATGAGAAGACAAGGAAGATTTTTTTTTAACTTTTCTCAGACCAACTAGGAAAAATACTTGGTACAAACTACAAGAAAAATACAAACATACATACACAAGAATCCACAATAATTGATCCTTTACAGATTTTAATAACTAGATTTAAGATACCCTATTCATCACCAAATACATACAAACTTAACAAAATTTAAAAAACAGAATCTAAAATTGTAATCGAAAAGCAGATTTTCAGAACTGTAAATTATTGCAGAAAATACTTTTCCACTACTGGATTTTTCATAAGAAATGGAGTACTTTAGGATCACAGTTGTCTTTTTAACCCAAATCTTATCCACAAGATATGTTCCCCACCAACATCCTGGCAGCAATATTTAGGAAGTTGACATTGCTCCTTTGAAGATACAGAATAAGCTAAATAGCCCTTCCCTTCTCTCTTGCATTGATTAACTGTTAGAAGAAAATATGAAAAAGCATTAACAGATCACAAGACCCATGAGGGGAAAGAGAAATCATATACACTGTGCATGATACATTCCCACAGAGGCTATATGCTGCGGTAGCTCCAATCTATTTATTTAGCAGCAATCTTTATATGTTAGGAGAGGTTCATATTTATACCCATGATTGCTTTTTTTAAAAATTTCATTGTGATCAAAATGAACTTGAAAGTAGGAAGAAAAAAGGAAGCTGCTTTGCTTCTTTGGAAAGACAATGTTAGAACTTCGTACATCTCAAAAGCCTCAAACTAAATAGTAACAAGCTCCACATATTGACTGAACAGACAGAGGGCCACAACACTGAAGCTTTTAAAAGACTTCACATGACATTCTCATGGACAAGCTAATAAAGCAGGATCTGGATGGTATACAGTCAGATGGGACCACAACTGGCTGGCTAACTTCATCAGAATGTCAACATTAATGGTTCTACATCAAATTGGACAGCAGTAACTGCAGAGTTCAGTAACTGGGCCCAATATGAGTGAACATTTTTACTGCTGTTCTGTTTGATGAGCTGTTTATCACTTTTGTAGATGACACAAAATTGGGAAGTCTGGACAACACCCAGGATGACAGAGAGAACCTGGACAGGCTGGAAAACTGTTTGAAAGGGAGAAACATTTATGGAGAAAAACGTAGCATACATATTCAAAATGTGAGGATTCTTGGCCTGTAAATACTATTTGGAGAAGGATTTGGCTATGACCATTGAGAACAAGTTGAAGTTGAGTCAGAAATGCAAGATAGTTGTTAAAACAAAACAGGGTTCTGGGCTACAGTAATAGCAACACTGTATCAAAGACATGTGAAGTCATTACTGTATTTCTCTGTACTTGGCACTAATGAGTATGCCTGGAGTACTGATGATTCTGAATGCCCCATTTCCAGAAGCATATTCACAGACTGAAACTAGAGCAAAAAAATTATACAGGGACCTCACAGCATTATTTTTAAGAACATCTGGCATGTTCAATTTGAAAAAAAGACAATATATAATGTTCAGATACTTCGAAAAATACAGTAAAGACGATCATTAATTATTTTCCATGTTTAGAGAAATTAAGAAATGCAACTATTAGATTTCATTTAACTCTAAATAATAAGAAACTTATTCTGACAATAAGATCGGTACATCAGTGGAACAATCTACCTAAGGAGTTTATGGATTTTCTATCTTTGGAGGATTTAGTAAGAGATTGGGCAACCATCTTTCAAGGATGGTTTAAATGAATTTTCTGCACACTGCAGATGGTTGGTTGGACTGGTCCTTCCAACTCTACAATTCTACATAGATACAAAAGTGAGTAAAAATAAATAAGTTGAAGAGTATCACAGTATGCCATTCAACATAAATTTAGTATTAATGCACAATATACTTTATTGTAAAACCAATCAGAGCTGCAAACAGCTATTTCACTTAGCTATTTAGCCTGTAATCTTTTTAATTAACCAGAACACCAGAATTCAGTTTTACTAATAGGGTGATAACTTTTCAAGATCCTATCTGAAATGATGTAACTAGGAAATCCATCTCATTAAGATCTGCTAATTTCCTATTTTTCTTTTTCTTCTCTCTCCTTGAGCAAATAATTTTTCCCTTTGGTATTTTATTATTCACTTTCCCTTTTCTTTCCTTGCTTAGTTTGGCCCTTCCTTCCTAACTGGGAATATTTTAAAAAATATCATAAGGCATTTAAAACAAGGTTAGCTATTAAAAGCTAGATGGGTATATCAAGAACAGGCATGAAGACCACATATTGCTTTAGCAATAAAAATACTAGATTTAATGGATCAATGGAAAACTGGATGTGGTACATTTAGCGTTCAGTAAGGCATTCTATAAAGTTGACCACTGCTTTGATAAAAGGCAATAATGTGGGATATATGGTCCATTATCATTTGTTTACAGCTAGTTGACCAACCATACCCAATGTGAGATACTTAATTCTTGTCAATATGGAGGGAGAATAGATCAGAACAGATAACTCAGGCCCAGTGCTCAACAACTTCATGAATGGCAAACAACAGGATCTGAGGGATGATCATCCAACTTGCAAATGAAAGAAAGGTGAGGGGATTGCTAACACCTCAGAACACAGGCAAAAATGACAAATTGTTTAATAGTGAGAAATGTAGGGTAAGTGATTCTGCACTTAGGCAGGAAAAAACCAGATGCATCAGCACAAATGAATCAGTACCTGGTTCAACAGTAGCTCAGAAGCAGGATGCTCAGATCTTTCTCTGTAATCTATAGATATAGACTACAGATTAAGCATGAGCCACTAGTGTGCTTCAGCTGCCAAAACAACTAATGCATCAATATAGGTTAAAATCACAGGAACTGATGGTTCCACTCTATAATGCGCTGATCAGACTGACCTGGAATTCTGTGTCAAGTTTTGACTTCCCCAATAAAAAGAAAAGACTGCAAAAAAGACCAGTGTGGAACTTGAACTAAATATTATGAAGTACAATGAAAAGAATTAGGTATGCTTGTTCTAAAGAAAAGAAGACTAAGCGAAGACACAATAGTAGTTAAATACTGCTTCCTTTCCCTTCTTAGACAGCACCAGCTTCCCAGTCAAGACTCCCCTCCCCAATGCTTGTATTATCTCAGAAGCAGAACCTACCATAAACTGGATGCCAACTCCATTGGCAGTGTTGAAAATGTTGAAAACAGTGTTGCTCAGCCTGTGAAACCTCTGGGCATTGTCTGTATAGTGAAACCAATGAGGGCCCATTATTGTGATATCTGCTGGTGAATTGTTTAGACTGTGCTTTCTCAATCTTAGCAATTCTAAGTTGTGTGGACTTCAACTTGCGTAAATCCCCAGCAAGCAGACACTTGAGCAGAAAGACTAGATAAATTTGAATTTAAGAAACATAATTTTATGGAAATCCATTTTTATAACTTGTCAAAGGTTTTTTCACATTTTATGAAGCCACTAGAAGTGTTTCATAATTCTCTAAATATACTGGTCAAAATATTTAACAATAATATTAATAGGAGATTGGTTTTGATTCCATGAAATAATGCTGCAGGATAAATTAATGATGGTAATATATTGAGAAATCTTTATGCCACATTGTAGTCAGAATATATGCATCTACATTCTACAGAGCTACCAGGTGATAATGTGAACAATTTTGGGTCCTTTCCAATTACTGTACAACCATTATATATCGCTCACAACCACAGAGAAAATCTATGTGGTTGCTAAGAGTCAGCATTAATTTAATGACACATAATCAATCAATCAATGACTCACAGATATGAGAAGGGCTTTTTTTCCCAAAACACTTATAATATATCTCTAAATGGTATAGGATCCAAGATCTCTTTAAGGTCTTTTTATAGTATTCCATGGCCTAGGAACTTCCTGAATGCTACAGATTCAATTGTGTCAAATATTTCCCTCACTCTAAATATTTTAGAGTAAATCTATGAATGATGAGAAATATGTACTTTTTTGAAAAATTATTCAACTGCTCCATAGGTATCTCCACACTTGTGCTATACAGATCTGAATAACAATGAGAAATTATTTCCTGTCTGAATCTTATATTATGTATATTATACCATTTCTACTGTTTTAGTTGAGAAACGGACAATTATCTTGTTTTTCCCCATTGTCTCCATTTATCTGCTTAATATTTGCTTATATTTATTTTACACATTTATTTAATCAGTTCATAAAACTGCCCATGGGTGGCTTAAAATACTTCTGTTATGTTCTGATAGAAAGTGGTGAGAATGCTTGTCACTGAACTTAACAATAGGTTATCAAAGTACAGTGGAGGATCTGGGATTCACAAAAAGTTTAGGGTTGCATGAGATACAGGCCACAGATTTCCCATTTTGCTGTAAGATCTGATCAGAGTTACAGTGGACTTCCTATTTTTGAGAGTGTAGAAATAATTCTTTTTTTATTGCATTCGGTTTTCTAGGGAGAGAATCTCTTTGGTTGGGAAACAACTCAGAGTATACAGTGTCTCCGTCATTCCCATCACCACACAAATATGTATCGTTAAGCTGTTCATTTATATCATTTCATACCTATTATGTCCTTTATGAGATAAATATCAGGCATGGGATTGAAAGAGTTAGAAGGAGTGAGCTAAAAAGGCACGTATCTTAGAAAATGAAATTATCCTAATATCATTTACACCAACGTAATTCATTATAACTCTTAATACCTTTCTAATAAACTATCATTTCCATCACATTCATACATTATGTTCAATTCTTTACATTTCTTACTTTTTTAGCATTTAATTAACTCCATCACATCAGTCTGTTCAATCTTTGTCTTCCTGAATGTCTTTGTACCAATTACTCCTTTATTAAGTCCATATTCATTTGACACACATTCATTCTTGATCCTGTAACTTTTTGTTTTGCCATATACACCATTTTTTAAGAATTCTGTTTGCTCTATATTTAACTCTCAAGTTTCTCCTTATCTTTAGTTTGGTTGATATTTGGAGATAAATTTAACTTCACAAGTTTATGTGTTCCTTTCAATGACTTACAGTACATGCTCTCATTTGGATTCTTTTCAATATCTCAATCTGCAGGTAATCTGGTTGAAAATTATTATGTGGATTCCACTACAAGAACCAATTACATTCTCATTGGGGTTTTATAGGAAATGTCAAGTTCATGCTAGGGGATATTTTAATAATTCTTAGAGGATCTTAATTTGTTGATTCACAATAAATAAAAAAAGATTTTTCCCCAATGCATAAGTGAGCACAAATTAGAGGATGAGTTGGAAGTGTTTAAAGACTTTTTAAGGGTAACAGTATGGCATGTGTTTTATGGAAGAAGAAAAGGAAATAACTTTACCATAGTAATTTGGAAAATAATGTGAAGAAAACTTTAAAGATGTATGCTTGGTCATCATATCTTGAAATAAATAAGCCCCTTTAGACCTGTTTGGTTGACAGTTGCTCGATTATGTGCTTTGGATATAGACTATTTATTAAAGGAGAAGAACCTTTTCAGTTGTAGCACCTACCCTCTGGAATTCTGTTAGATTAGCCCTGTTTCTGACCTTTTGTAAGGTCTGAAGAAGTCATTCTATGCTCAAGCCTAGGGCCCCAAGTATGGGACAGAATCCACAGCTTATATTGAATTTTCAAGGATGGCTTTTTGATCTTTATGTCTATTAGTTTTATATTTTTATATATGTTTATTTTTAATATTTTAAGCTCACTCCTTCTAACTCTTTTTCAACTCTATGCCTGATGTTTATTCCATAAAGGACAAGCATGAAAAGATATAAATGAATGTCCCAATGACATATTATTTTTGAGGTGATGGGAATGACTGAGACACTGTATACTCAGAGTGAGTTGTTTCCCAACCAGAGATTCTCTCCCTAGAGAACAGAATGCAATAAAAAAATAATTACTTCTACACTTCAAAAAATAGGAAGTCCACTGTAACTCTGATCAGATCTTACAGCAAAATGGGAAAGCTATGGCCTATATCTCATGCAACCCTAAACTTTTTGTGGATCCCAGATCTTCCGCTGAACTTTGATAGCCTGTTGCTAAGTTCAGTGATAAGCATTCCCATCATTTTTTTATCAGAACTAAGAATAAAGTAGATAATACCTTTGGACAGGCTTAGTAAAGGAAGGGAGAAGGACAGAACAATAAAATAATTTTTAAAAACCTCAGAAAGTTTGTCCACTTATATCTTGCCTGCCCTGAATAATGTCTAAATACATTCCGTCTCAGGCTAGAGATGTCACTAGTCACATCAAAATTACAAGAAAAATGTTCTTTGGGCTGTTATATTAGCTACAAGGAATATTTCCTAATCTTTTTTCTTCATTTGCATATAGATAAAAGATATTTGAGGGGGCATGGTGGCCGAGTGGTTACGACGCTGGACTTGTCAGCCAAAAGGTCAGCAACTCAACAGTTTGAGACCCAAGCGCCGCCATGCAAGCACAAGCTCCTGTTACTTGTCCCAGCTCCTGCCAACCAAGCAGTTCGAAAGCATGTAAAAATGTAAGTTGATAAATAGGTACCACTTCGGCGGGAAAGATAACAGCATTCCATGTGCCTTGGCATATAGTTATGCCAGCCATGTGACCAGAGAAGCATCTTCGCACAATCACTGGTTCCCTTGGCTGTGAATCGGAGATGAGAACCACCTTCTAGAGTTGGACACCACTGACAGGGAAAATCTTTACATTTTACCTTTAAAAGGAATGTACCATCATGACCTTTCTTTCATTTTAATAAAAGTATAACTGCCAAGAATGTTATAACTTCATTTTGTAAATCTCCCAGTGAATCCCTAAAATTTAGCTTTTTAGAATACTGGGTCCTTTATATCATGTATTTAGACTGTTTTCTTGCTTAATCTCAAAGAATGGACTGAATTTATTAACAGGCTAACATTACAAACAATTGAGCAAATATCTAACAAATGCTTGCCGGTACAGCAGATAAATGTTCGACAATAAGTTAATCAGGGAAGATTTAAGGGAACAAATACAAACCTTATTTAAAGGAGTACAAGGCACTTTTGGATTTAAAAACAAGAGATAATTGCAGAGCATGATGATATAGCAGTGATTTAAGGAGAACTTCACTAATACTACTAACGATAAACCTTTCTTGGAGCCTTTCTATTAATTAAATTGTGAGGATCCTGATAAATTAACCTAGACTTCTGGGATAATATTCATGGGTTGGGATTGAGTGATTCCCCCCTTCAGAAAATGGAGGGACAGAATATGGCAACAGGTTCTTCCTCCTCCTTCCACCCAGCAAAAAAGGAAAGAACAACGCATACTAACTTTTGCTCCTAATGAAAAATGGGATATAAAGTTAACAATAAATCATACGTATAGTAAACATTCTCTCAACTTTTCTGTCTAAATCATTTATAATAATACTGAACAATGAACACCCAAGGCTGATCCTCATAGCACATATTTGACAATATGTCCAATCTAATGAGAATTCACTGATGAAAATTCTAAATTCACTGATGAATTAAAAAACAATGAACTAAAAATCTTTTAGTAAGATTTGAGCCAGCTATATATTTGCTTGTCATGTCATCTAACTCACACTTAAATAGCTTGCTGAGCAGAACAGGAGTACTTTGTCAAATACTTTGCTGAACAAGATAACTATGCTTACAGCATTTCCACCTGATCAAAATAAATGAGATATGGTTAGTCTGACAAGTTTTATTTTTGACAAATCTGTGCTATCTTCCAGTCATTTTGCAGTTTATCACTATCATTTTAGAATATTTTCAGGAATTAACAACCAATTCCACTGTCTGTAGTTTGCTGGATAGTCTTCCTCTGCTACTTCTGAAGATGGGGACATATGCTTCTCTCCAGTCAACTGGCACTTCGTGATCTCAGAGATAATATGCAATGGTTGAAGCAATTACTTTGCCCTTGAGATTTCAACTCATTCAAATAAGAAAGCATTCTCTGGCTATATTGCTATTTATCTTAAACTTCAGTCTTGTTCCTTAATGTGATTCTTCACAAATTCCTTTCACAGGACCCTTTCTGTTGTAGATGATTGAACCAAAATAGGAACCAAGCAATTTTTCTTTTTTGACATCTATACATAGACATCAAGCAGCTTTTCTTTTTGTTAATATGTTGTCTTCACTGGGCATATGGTTTACTGATTTTCATTTAAATTTGGATATACTGTGTCTAAATAAGTCCATTTTGATATTTTTAGTATCTTGCTGTGACTTCAGCTCATTCTGAGTTTCCAAACATCAGCTGGAACAGTGTTTAACTCCCTTTCAGCTCTGTATTTTCTGATCTGTCCTTTTTCTCATTTCCAATATACGCCCTTCTTTATTTTCAATGGATTATAAATTTTAGACACACATCAAAATAATATAAGGTGGACAAAATACTTCAGATGTGTAATGATTTCAGTATAAGATTTCCCCAAATATATATGCAAAAGAATAGCATTAAGACTTATTAATGCTCACCACTCAGAAGTAAACTATCTAAAAGTAGGATTGGCCACTATCAAAACCAGAAACAGAAATTGTCTTCCACTCAAAAGAGATTTTCTTCTAGCTGTTTTGGTAGATAAACAGGTACAAAAAATCTGATCTGATACACAATAGCTGCTGGGATTGTTTTCATAAAAGCCTGATAGTTTTGCTGCAATAAATCTCCTTATCTGAGCCTGTATTTTTGGAAATATATTTTTGATGTGTTTTGCCCAGTTAGCTAAGACTTTTTTTATGAGAAAGCAAGGAAAAAAAGTGTATATTGATACTGTGGTCACTATATGTGCATGTGTAGAGAGAGTGAGAGAAAACAGGTGTGAGAAGCTAAACATGAATTAAAGTTTCTAAAGTTAAGCAGGCACAGAATATTGTCTTTCCAAAAAAAATTAGCCCCACACGATTCAAGTAGAGAATTACTTGTATGTACAGATGTATTACAACTCTGCATGCCTCAAAAACTAATACAACAAAGTAGATGTAATAATTTTCCCTGCTCTTTTAACAATAGTGACTGAAGATACAATCCAGTCCACATTTCCTAATGTCACCTACCTTCAGGAGACAAGTTGATTTTCAACCCTAATCTGCTTTATTTTAAATGGCTGAATTTAATTGAACTGCTGCATTTCTTCAAACCTTGCAATCAACCCATGAGCAGGAACTTGTATTTGCTTCCTAAATCTTTGAACAAGTCAGCCATGATTCTCTCTCTCCTTTTCAAATGTTTAGCATCGTTTTCCAGAGTTTAACTCTTCAGTCCTCAAAGCCATCCTGGCAAGGCAACAAGCATTTAACCTTCACATTTCAGAACAACTTTTAAATGCACAGAAATACTGCAAAATGGCTGGGAGTCTTCAGAGGATTTTAATACTTTAATGTACATTCATTATAATTATGCTCCCTTGCTAGCCTTCCCCATGTAGTAACACTGCCCAGTCTATGGAAAGAACAGTCTGAGAAGCTACAGTGGCCTATTTAATTATTCTATCTAATTATCTACATCATAAGTTTCTTTGTTCTTTTATGCAAAAAATCCACTGAAAAGGAATTTCAGTCTGAAATAAATGTCTTTTCTCTTATCAGACAAGTCAGTTTGGCTACCTCAACAAGTTCTATCATTTTCACCAACCATTTCTCTTTTGTAGATATTGCCAAATCTTTCAATTTTTGTGTATGCAATAATCTGGCTGCGGTTATTGTGTATTAAAACAAACAAAGTGCAGTAGTGGACTTTTTCCCAACTGTTACCTATTAGTCCTGAAAAGTTTTAGTTTCAATTATATATTTATTTTTAAAATCCTCTGAATCACTGTATGCATTTGAATGCAAAATCATGCAAGTTTGTACATCCACCAAAAATGATAAAATGTCCCTTCTTGTTCAAATTTCCAACATAGATTTGAAGTATCTTTATACATCTTAGTTTTTGTAATGTCATATATTACTGGTACATTATTTTATTTTGCCTGTTTGTCCACTACTAAGTCATGGAAGGTCAAGAACCTTTTACAGATAGATCTGGTATTGATCACTAGCAGCATGAGGTTAGGCACACTGATCATCAGGCCACCTGAGCCTCTAACTAGAATTGCCTTGTGTGAATTGTGTGTGAAACATTACTGCGCAAGATATTGTCGTATCACATGCAATTCTTACTTCCCCCTGATAAGGATGGAAGAAAAACAAAAAATAAATTAATCAAAGTTGCTTTAGCCTATAAACACCTGGAAAATGGGCTTGAACATACTTTTGGATGATACATATAAACTAATGGTTTCAAAATAAATAGGGTTAAACATTTCTACTTCCTTGAAATAACAAAAATTCCTCATTTGTTCCATGTACCTCAAGATATGCCAAGTTCTAAATCAGGATATTGTAATATATATTCTTGCAGCATAAATCTCATTGTACATATTGCTAAAACTGTCTAATAATTTAATAAGCTATAAATTTATGTTCCTTGTTTAAAAAAGTTAGAAATAGGCATGTGCCTTAAAGCCTGCTTTCCATCTGTCTGTTTAGAAATATGTGAGTTTTTAATATGAAAAAATATGAAGATTACGCATTTAGAGTCAAAGCAAGTTAAATAATACTGTTTTTTTTCAAATGTTACATATTTAACAGAGTCCTAATCATTGTCTAGAATATAGGTGAAATCAGAAAGTATCTGAACATTGCAAGACATCCATCAAGCACTGCTTGAAGAAAAGGAAATTGTTTCTCCTTCAGTGGTGTTCTAGATTATCCTATAAAACTCAATCAGAATTATTAAAAACCAGGTCATCATTCAGGAAAAAGCCATTTCTTGGTGATACTGTCTGAACTGCAACACCAAAGTTAAACCAGTAGAAGTAGCTTCGAAATCTATTCTAATGAAATGCTGACCCTTATTTGTGTGTTACATTGCAGTATGAAAGAAAATGTCTTAAAGTCATATGTTCCTTCCAACATAATGAAAGTGGATTTATTCATTTGATTTTTATACTATATTTAGGAGTGTAAGATTGCATACATAATATTTCTTTGCCACTTTCACAATAATACTGTGAAGTAGATTTGGTTGAGAGGGACTGACTATCCAAATCACATGTGAGCTTCTGTGGCTGAGAGTAGATAGAACGTGGATCTCCTGCTCCTGGGTCAACACTGTAAGCAATATATTACTTCTTTTCATCCAGTGGGAGTTTCCCATGTCTTTCTTTCCCTGATCCCTGTACACTGCAAGGCAAGTATTTAGCCTATAAATACTGTACATTCAAGTACAATGCAGGAGAAGTTGCAGAGTGTGGTGGCCAAGCAATTAAGACAATGGGCTTGTCTGCCAAAAGGTCAGCAACTCAGCAGTTTGAGATCCAAGCACCACCATGTAATGGGGTGAGCTCCTGTTATCTGCCCCAGCTCCTGCCAACTTAGCAGTTTGAAAACATGTAAAAATGCAAGTAGATTGGTACCACCTCATTGGGAAGGTAACATCATTCCTTGCACTCTGGCATATAACATTACCAGCGACATGACTAAGGAAGCTCTTCGGCTATGAAAAGGAGATGAGCACCGTCCCCAAGTTGTACACATCTGGCAGGGGAAACCTTTACCTTTTACTTAAAAGAGAAATTAGTATTAATCTACAGTGTTTTTAGTAGGGTTTTCTTTTTGTATTCTTAAACAAGAACTGGAAATTTTGGCACTTAGGTCAAAGATTCAAATCTTCACTCACATTGTTAAAATAATTCAATGTATGCAGTTTTATGGGTAATTTCTAAGCAATTATACAAACTGTACAATCCTGGTAATTCCTTTGTCCATTTACATATATTTCTGTATCAATGTTTTAATTTTTTCACTCATTTTATTTTTTTGTAAAAGTAATACTTTAAAAAAATCATTACTTTTAAAGTATGTCTGTGAAGACTCTCACTCGTCCAGGGTAATTGCATCGCAACAAAGTTTAAAAAACAGGCATCTGGACT
>JANHZU010002261.1:5203-19767 GCA_032468055.1 Acrochordus granulatus | reverse complement strand
AGAAGCAGCGGAGGCCAGAAGTGCTGGTTTGTTTGCTCTATTTCTGCTTTATATCGTGTGTTAATCATGGTTACTTGCTTCAGATGTTAGGGACAATCATTTCTACCTCAAATTCCAGTGAAAATGATTTTTTGGTGAATATTTTTGGGGGCGTGGAACGGATCATCCGATTTTCTGTTGTTTTCAATGGGAAAACTCATTTCGCTTTAAGAGCATTTCATGCTAAGAGCGTTCTTCCGGAACGGATTAGCCACATCTTGTGAGGCACCACTGTAATACAAAAAGAATCTCAAGTCTTCACACTGAACTTGAGCAAAAGCAACAGTTTTCTCTGAAATAGTTTGTTAAGAAGTTCATCAAGGAGTATCCATGAATCAGACAGGTGCTCCTGTAATGCCAGAACATGCAAAGTCACTAGAGCCAAATCAACCTGCTGATACACATAGAGTTTAATGGTGAAAGATGAATTGGCTGGTTTTGTTCACATTTTATATTTTCCAATTCTGGCAAAGAATTAAGAGCTGGTAAATCTGTTACAGTCTATAAAATTCAGTCATTCTTTTCTTCTTAAGAGTCCATCTCCATTTATTTCAGTTCAATATGATCAATGGGGCTATTCTGAATCTCATGCATTTAAAATAAACATGCTAAAGAACAGTAGCAATATCTTCCTATGATAAACATACATCAACTCTATTAATAACTTCTATATGCCTAAAGCTGAAGCTATGTTATATATAGCTGCCTTTATATATATATATATTCCATCTCTGCTCAACATGTTCATTTGTGAGTTCTATACAGTGGAACCTCGCAAGACAAGCACCTCGCTGAACAAGATTTTCACGTGATGAGCAAAAATTTTTTTAATAGAATTTAGTCCGCTAGACAAGCAATGACTCACAAGACGAGCAACTTCACGCAATAGTGTGAATTTATTTATATACACACACACCCTAGTTACTTTATAATTTCATAAATTGTTACTTTTCTCTATGCACACTCCAACAATATTCATATTAAGTTCAGACTAAATATGCCTATGGCATTGACACTTGATCATGAGATTGTATCTACTTAAAAGACGTAAGTCTGTCAAGAAGTCAACAAGAATACCATCACAACATATTCTCACAATGTGGAAGACTATGGTTTAATATTACTGCAACAGATTTCAGTGAAGCTGAGCAAAAGCCATGGTTTGCTTTGAAATAGTCTGTACAATTCAATACTGTAAATAAATGAATCAGGCACAATGGTAAAACCATAGAATTAGAAATAACTATTTAAGTCTCTGAACCAAATTTCTGAGCATTATAGTGATTCATTTCAAAACATCTCTAACAGATGATTGTCCAGCTATTGCTGAGACCTATTTTAGAAAGCACAACTCTGTCCTAGATCAACAGTCCCCAAGAGAAGGACATACATCCTAGGAAAACAATCCATTGGGGTACAGGAAGAAAATATTAGAAGAGTTTATTTTACCTGTATCTCATTATTTTTAAATTTCTGTTTTGAAGTTATTTTGCAGTGTGTATAATGATATGGTAACACATGCATATACTTTATAAATAAGAATGCATACTTTGGGTACATGCCCCTGTTCCTGATTATTAAAATGCACAATCAAAAGTTTGACTGACTGCTCCAGATAACTGGTGTCACTATTCAACTGCTTTTAATAGGACATTTTTCTTAATATTCAACAAAAACTTAACTTCCTGCAGCTTAACCAGTCTCCTCCATACTGGACAACATAAAACAGCACTTGACCATCTTCTATATAATACTCACTTTAGGGTGGTAACAAACAATGTTCATATATGTAAATTTTCTGGCAATAACAGGGCCTTTACAGCCTAACTTGTCTGTCATTCTGTTTGACACAGATCATTCAAAGCTATTGCATCTCCAAAATACTATATAACTATCCAATCTTTGTTTGAAGCTTTTGGTGAAGGAGACCACAGGATTCTCTTAAAGCTATTATATTAAATCCTGCAAAGAACCAATCTGTTCTTCTATGAGAAGCATATCTCATCGCTGAAAGGGTGCTACCACATTCCTTTTCAAGCTATTTTTGTTAACCATATAGGATATATTTCTACTGCTCTTCAGACCTATTTCCTTTCTTCTATAGTACCCCTTTGTTAAAGATCTAGCATCACACTAAATAACAATGCAGTTCATTTAGCTGTACTATTAACCATGCAGCTAGTTTGTAAACCATGGTTTTATGACTTAGCATGCTGTGAAAACTCAATTGTGATTTATTGAATAAATCAGGCTTAAATAAATAATGGTTTCTTATATGAGTACAATGACCAATGAATTTTTTTAAATCTAATTAGTTCGAGAATTCACACACACTGAAATGAAATGAACTCCCAAGTCTGCTTTATCAAAATGCATTAAAAATGTAGAGATACACTTGAGGATCAAAGGATGTTTGTCATTCTGTCAAAAACATAGAATCTCATAAAATAAAGCACTTCACTTTGGTTTGGTTTGAAAATGAAACTCCGGCTCACAGCAAATTCCTTTTAAATGCATAGTAATATGATTTATAAGCTTTTCTTATCATAAACCAAAGTTTGATTTCTAAAAATCACCACAGGTTACACTCTTATTAAGACATTTTAAATATTAAAATACATAATCTTTACAAAGCTTTCTTCAAAGATGGAAATAAAAACCCGCATCTTCATGTACGGCATATACCCCAAAATAACAAGGAACTGAAGGAAGAAAGGGACAACTCCATTTGTACATTTATGTAAAAGTACATTAAAAAACTATTAATGTTGACTGGTTATGTCATTAAAAAAGTGGATAGTATTCAATTAAGAACAGTCAAACCAAGATTCTGAACATTCAGTATTTAATTACAAATGAATCCCATGTGGATATTAGATTCAAAGAGGATTACAATCTTTAAGGGTGAATTCTATGCAGGTCTATTTCAAAACCAGTCTCATTTAATTCAGTAAAGCTTATTCACATATATAAGACTGCAGCAATCCCACAACGATGCTTACCTGGAAGGAAGCATTATTGATCTGTGAACAGACATAGATTGCATTGTCAAGAAATTCAAAAGATTTCAGTAATCAAGCAAGGAAGATGTCATTTAAAACATGTTAATTACTGTTAAATTAGTATTCATTTAAAAGCAATTGGTACAGTTAACAAAAAAAGGTCATTTAAAATCTATTCATATAGCCTTTGTCCTGAGATGTGAGATATTGCAGGCAAGAGCATCTGTCAATGTGAGGAAAATCTTCTGTGACAATCTATTCTGTCTGGGTTTTATTAACGCATGAATCAAGTAGAATTATGGTGTAGCCCAATGTCTACACTACCAATTCATTATGGCTTACATGATGGTTATATTATTATATTAACATTATAATTAAACATATTTTGCGCAATTGGGGCTTAGCATATGTTAAAACCGTGAATCTATATACATAAGCATATGCACACACAGAGAGAACTGAGGAGTGTCCAAACTGGGGCTGTACTATATAGATCTATCTTGAGGTTGTATATATAAAATACATTTATGTACACCTTTAGGCCACTTTCCTTTAGTGTTGATTGTTGAAATTACCTTTCCCCAATTCTGGATAAAGACAGTATGAACTGCAACTGAATACATCTTGAGGGTACCAGATGAAAAAAAAGTGATATATTCACACACACACATTTATTTATTTATATAGACACACATCTAATCCAGCTTCCTTTTTTAATGTAATGGCCAGTAAAGAGCCCTAGGAAGCTCACAAACAGAAAATGGGGGCAGTGCACTTGATCTCCCCAACCGGCCTAAAGATATAGAGCCTACAGCAATGTTTTTCAACCTCAGAAATTTTTAAAAAGTACTGTATTGACCTCAAGTCACATAATTCTCTAGAAAACAACACTGGTTTAGAGAAGTATTGAACAGCCAGGGACCCCAAAACAGCAGATCTTTGGAACAGGGAAATGGCTTGTTCTCAAATAGAAGGGATAGCGACTCCTCCAGCCACCACGGGTTGCTCCAGCATACAGTTATTATTGCTGCATGTTGTTTTTATAGCAACTAGACTATGTCATAATTTAATTAGAATTATTCAGGTCAACAAGGTAAATTAGTTATGACTGTTTTACTGTAATAGCTTAGGTATGGTAAAATCAATGTCCAGATTTGGCTCACTAATTTTTAATAAGGGGTGGAGGCTTACAAAGAAATCTGACAGATTCTCCGTCATGAGTTTATTAAACTGATCAATGCCTATTAATGTTTCTAAAGAGAAAAAGTATTTTTTTCCCATAAGCACTGGGGGGCCAGCTTTTGTGCAGGCAAACAAGAAATGCTAACACAGTATGGAGGCCAGCCGCCACATGTTTGTAACTATCTGTATGAAAAAAAAATACTTTAACCATCTTTCAGAATCTTATGACTGATCACTGGGAGACACCAAAATACTTTTCAGCAACGACCAAACAAAAGTCGCACAAACATAATCTCTCGATTGCACGTTGCGAATCCTTACTGTACATTGATCAGAAGTACACACAGAGACTTCGATTCTGTTGATGCCATGCACACAGAATGATCTTGAACCAAACTTCCCAGTCTCTCGAAACGAGGCGCACTGTAGTCTCGGAGCTGACACTGCACATTCACATTTTATTTTTAAGAGAGCCCTCAATCACAGTCTTCGGTTTTCAGGGACCGAATCTGACTCACGTCTGAGAAAAAAAGTGCATCCATCTTACTTTAAGCGTATCTGCTCAGCCGAATGCGAAGCAGCAGGCGCCATGGGGAAAACAAGCATGGGTGCACGGGTTGGGAGTGGCCAAGATGCAAATCTCTCGCTTTCCAATTTCCCACCGATTGCAAGCAGGTACGGCAGCGTGTTATCAAGTGTCAGATCCACGTAGGTGACACCTTGCACAGAGCTTGCATATACGTAGACACGCACTATATTTAAAATATTACGCACGGTCGTTTCAGTTTTAATTGCCGTCGTTCAAGCCATTCGCCTGCGCACGATTTCAGTTTTCAGCAACTAACCGCCCAAGGAAATTCTAAGCAATAGCACATCTTAAAAAAAAAAAACTGCCAACCTCTGTGCTCTTCTCTTTTCCTACTAGGATATCTTGCAGCAAGGAGGAGGAGGCAGGGAGGGCCTCGCCTACTCAACCGTACGTACAGAAAGTGACTGAACTGCAAACTTAAAAAAAAAGTTGAGCTTGTAGCTTAATGAAAGAATGGAAGTTCTTAAGCGTTTGCCTACCTGGTGCAACTCTGCAACAAGTGCATGCAGGTCCAAGATCACTGTAGGCGGATTTTTTTTCCTGAATTTATTTTGCACCGAGAAGGCAATTTCAATTTTAATTTACTACAGTGCTATTTACTGGGGTCCTACTTTGCTTACATTACAGCTCATCCTATAAACAAATATCGCTCCGCCAGGAAATATACTCACCCCCCTCCGCCTCTTCCCTCCTCGAGCAGCGCGCGATGTACCCTCCTCCTGGCGATTGCAATTGGGAGGGTGGAATAACTAATTGCAAGATCACGCTGGGGGGGATCCGGTGGACTCAACGGAGTCGGACTTACCTTTTCAAGAAATTCCATGCATGCTTCGTGTAATGGAGCTCTGCCCCCTCCCCCCATCCCGGGTACAAAATTCCAATGTCAGCAAAACGCTGTCAAATTATTTTTGTGCAAAAAGGGGAGGAGGCTAGAAGAGAAAATTGGATCCCTCCGCCGAGATGGGTCTGGTCCTGAGTTTGCAAACCCGGAAGTAAGGTATCAGCAGTAGTGCCGTAGCAGTAGTAATAATAATAATACCTTGAAACCCTTCAGTCGAGCGCTGTGTCCTGGGCAAGGCAACCTGCAGTTTCCTGTAGACCAGGTAGCTTTTAGGTAGAGTCTCTTACCAGTTCATCGCATTGGTAATCGTAGGGATTAGGGGTGCGGTTCGATTACCCCACATCTGGTCCCTCCGAAAGGCTGTGGCTGTGCCACACTTCCCCGAGCCCTCTTACCGGAGCTCTCCAGCCTGTGCGCGGCCCGGGCCCGCTCGCTAGACCGAGAAGGATCTCGGCTAGTTCCGGGCTCGCACAGCACAGTCAAAAAAGACCTGCGTGGATGTCGCACCGCTTCCTCCTTTGGCAGCGCATAACTAGATTTCCGAGGGACCCTCGAGCTTTCCTGAATCCGAGTGCTTGGGGGCTGCTTTCTCGTAAAGGTCTAAAACGCACGCCGGGGGGCGAGGGGACTTGATCGGTGCCGGTATTATCCTGTGCATGTTTACTCGAAAGTAACCCCCCCGTGCTGCACAGGGCGCAGTCTCGGACGAATTTGTATTTGACTGCAGCAAAAAAGAAAATAAAAGAAGGAACCTTCTCTGCCCACAATGCACCACAATCAGGGCTGGAGGATCTCCAGGCACCTGAAAGTAAGTCCCGTAGGTTGCACTGAGACGTTACTCGCCAGTAAACCCAGTTAGAATCAGGCCACAGGAAGGGTGATTTGGGAGTTCTGAGTGTTTCGATTCCTCGCCAAGCAGCAACGCGGGAGCCCGAGGAGGGTGCTGCGCTGCCTTGCACGTATTTTTTCTTTCTTTCCCCAACGCCATGACTGCAAAACGTGTGGGAGGAGGAGGGGAGCGACTCGGCCGGGGCTGCGCCTCCTGGGAGCGCCCCCAACCGGCTGGGGTCTGGCGCTGCGCTTCCCGCTTCGCTCGCCCCTTCCCAAGCCCTTCTCAAGACGTAGCGGAAGAAAAGTTACGTGAATTAGAGCCAAGCGCCTTTTTTTTTTTCGCCCGCTAAGTTTCAGTCAAGGGAAGGCCACTTCTCGCCAAAGGTGGCCAGATGGAGTGGAACCGAATGCAGTTCGGTTCGTTTTGGGACGGCCCCCAAGATTCCCGCGCCTCGATGTCACAGCAGAGCTCGTAACGCTTCAATAGCCAAAGCATGAATTGCTACTTGTCGGGCGGCTGTCAAAAGTACAGAAGCCATATTGCAGTCGAAATATTGCAACCATGTGGTCTGCTTAGCTCGTTTCATCACTGCTGGGTGGACTCAACTGCTTTAGAATTTGCACAAACTTAGGGGTGACTTGGATGTAATTCCAGCGTGTACCTCTACTGTTTAAGTTACTTAAATAGCGGCTGTTAGTCAAATATCTTAAATTGATACATTTTACAACAGTCTTTGTAAATAAATGCCACCATTCCTTGCCTGCATAAGATGGTACTAGTTTGGCTTGGGCTGGTAGAGGAGGGAGAAGCAGGGAACCTTCAGTCTTGGACTTCACTTGCTAATACTGTAGGTCAGGACTTCTGTAAGGAACACTGAAGAGGAGCAAGTCCCTGTGATGGGCCACTTCTCTGCATGCAATTCCCTCTGGCACGGTTAGGGTTAGTCGTTGGGATGGAGGTTATTTTCCAAACATCATAACCCATTCAAACAACCCAGAAAAGAATCTATCTCTCAATTATCTTTTCAAAATAGTGACAATGGTTAAGAGTCTTGCAAACTTGGAACTCCCCTAAGGGCACCATCTCTTTATTTTTTTCCTACTCTCTCTGCCCCTATGGAAAAAGGGGATGGCTAACCCCCTTCCTGATTCTGTTCCTAATGTTTGTGACTTCACCTGGGATACTGAAGGGTTTTGTTAATGTTAACGGGGGGGGGGAGTTTCAAATGTGCTTCATGGTGGCTGGAGGCCTTTAAAAATGGCCACTGCATTTTCTGTTTCAGTTCAGAATGAGTTAATTGGCATCGTTGACTCCATCATGTTTTTCAAGAAGACCCAGTGAAAATGGAAAGTGGAAACAATATTTTTATTATTATCAAGGACTAACATCCAAGGAAGATGCTCAGGTTTTAAAACCATTCCTGATATTGGTTATGAACATGATAAAGGAGGACAAACTGATGCTAGTAAAGGTGTTCTCAGTTAGGAGAAAAAGGAAGGAATTACTACCATCTTGGTCTTTAAATTACTTTAAATCTTTAAATTACTATTTAAAGGGGCAGGATATACAATAGATACATACATTTTTCCCCAGCTTCTGTAACCTGTTGGTTACTTGGTCTAGCTTTAACTCATTCAAGAGAACACAGCCTATGCAGATATAGAGCCTGAGAAGGAGAGGAGCCAAACAGTAGGAAAGAGAAGAAAACTTGCTGCCTTGTGTAGTTGCGTATGCATACATTCCAACCTTCTCCAGTCCTTAATAAATTGCATTGCTTATACAGCTCTGTTCTCTTTCCCTTAAAAAAAAGGAAATACCGAATACATCAGAAGACTGGGTAGTACTGGACTTAAATGGAAGATTGTCATATAACATTTTCTCTTGTTTGCCCCCCCAATATAACAGAAGCGGGATAATTAGGGATGTGCAGAATTTTAAATCTGGAAATGAAAACTGCATCATGACAACAGTGGGCTATATTATAGTGATGGTAGAGAAACATAACTCTGGCTTTAGAAAAGAAATAGGAGAAGCAAAATTGTTACTTGGTCTTGGGAAAGTAGAATCATGAAAAGGCCCCACCTTGAACAGGTTGGCCTCAAAAAGATGTCACTGAAGATTTGGACACACTTTTAAGATTCTGCTGCAGCAATAGAGTGGCATTCCTGGATCCCAGCATGTGTGTTTCTTGATCTGGCTTGGAATGTTTGACAGTCATTTATTTTAAATGTGACCAAAGAAAAACAGAAAAAAAGATTCTTATCAAACTACAGATAACAATACAAAGTTAATTCAGTCCTTAAGATTATCGGTAAGTCTAGTATAAAAAACGGTAAAGGTATTCCCTGCCAGTCGTGGTTGACTCTAGGGAGCGGTACTTATCTCCGATTCAAAGCTGAGGGAGTCAGCGTTAGTCCAAAGATGCTTCTGTGGTCATGTGGCCAGTATGACTAAACACTTGGCGCACAGAACACTGTTACCTTTCCCACTGAAGGTGCTACCTATTTATCTACTTGTATTTTTACATACTTTAGAATTGCTAGGTTGGCAGGAGCTGGGGCAAGTAATGGGAGCTCACCCTATTACATGATAGAGCTTGGGTCTCGAACTGCTGAGCTGTCTACCTTCTGGCCAACAAACCCAGCATCTTAACCACTTGGTGACTGCACCCCTAAATCTAGTCTACATCACAACACATTGGGTCATGTTCTCATTTTTGTAGAACATAGAAACTTGAAAAATAGACAAAAAAACCCTCATATCTTGAATCCATTCTATAAAATTAGAAGAGTTTCTTTCCAGTTATATAAAACTGTCGTCTTTTCCTGCCTCTAGCTAGATAGAGACAAAAATCTTGATGAGATAACAAATTCTATGTTTTTAGAATGTAGTTCATACCATACTGTGATGGGCAGCAGGAATAACCTCAAGAAACAGGAGGAAGAACCACAAGTGACAACAGTCAAATAGTGAGATAAAAGAAATCTGAGTCCAGGCCAGAAATGCACCTTAAATAAAAATTCCAGACAAGACAGATACACCCATTCTCACAAACTCAAAGGGGATTGAGGCTGGGGGGAATACGGTCAGGCTTGCAAGATTCTTTTGTTATAACTATATAATAAAAATAGTATTAGCATGCAAAACTTTGGTTTCCCAGTCTGGCCCTTGAAGGGGTGAAAAAAATATTGAAATCCTTAAGTATATTTCTTGCCAAAACTGTATTGACATATACAGTAATTTTAAACCAAAACAAAGCTATAGTTGGAGAAGATCATATGAGATAAAATTCTTTACACTGTTTTACAATGCTAACATAAACAACCCAATCTCTATCCCTTTTAAACATTCTTTTTGAGGAGTCCAATAAACATGAAATATTTTTGAAGAATTTAATGTTTATATTGTAAGAATTAAATTTCACATTAACACCTGAATCTATTGATTCTCCAAAACTAGATATACCAATTCTTCATTTCACAATTCAGATATATAACTCAAGTAATACTAACTTTCATTTTACGTTTTAATTCCATATAAAATTAAATTCTTGGTTTCGGTTCCAGCACTTATAAGTGCTTCACAGATTGTTAGAGCATGTGGGCCATGTTTCAGTTATATATATTGTCAAGTAAGTATTCTTGGTGAGTTGTACTCAACATGCAATTTCTCCAAGTTTTTTAAACCACAGTTTTAATCAACTGCCTCAAAGTATTGATTCCTTGTTTAGCCCAAGCATTCCAATGAAACATCTTCCCCACTATTTTTAAGTGCGGGTTATTTTCCAACATCAGTTTCCATCAAATTATGAAATGTATCTGGCAAATTTCAGAGAAGAAAATGAAGATCCCAGTTTAGTACACCAGATTTTAAAGTTTGCCAAGATTTCAGAAGTGTTAAATTGTACATTTGTTCTCCAAATGGGACCACAGAGGAACATAATCATAAAAAGACTCATTCCTCCCAAAAAGTAGACATTAAAATAAAAGCCTGGTAAGTTAAAGCTGTAATCCTAAGGTAGCTGTATGTTAGCCAGAGATGGGTTTAGCCTTCTATATATTTTTTTCACATTAGCTTATCTCTGTATGTAAAATATCTATCAGGGTTTAACATGATTTTGCTTAAAATATAAAAATTAATGATGTTTTAGCCATTGAGTTACATCTACTAAAACTGCATCTACACATTTAATTTAACAGAGTTGTATTCAAGAAAAATATACTGTGAATCCAAATCTATACTAATTATAAATTTTAATCTCTTACAGTAATCTATAGATATCACAGATCCCAAAGGCAATAAACTAGACTTGCTCCACTTAATGAAATAATCAAGATAAACACCATATTCAGTAACACTATAAGTTCAAGAAGCTTTGGTAATAACATTGCATAATGATCAAGGATATTTTTAAACATGCACATGGTTTTTGCTCAGTACTGTCCCCATCAGGAGGATAATTCTCTAAAAACAGAATGGAGAAATGCTGGCCAATGAAAGACCTACTTTAAAAATGCTCCAAATATGGCAGTCAGCTGCTGAGAATAATATTCCAGGAAAAATTCCGCAGTGCAACACAACGGGAAAAGCAGTTGGGAAATAGCTTGGAATGCAACAGATCGTCCATTTTAAGTACCCCTCTCACTTTCCTCTTGGTCACATGATAGAGAATGGATTGGGTACAGCTCACCACATGTTTTCTAGTGAACACATAAACACATAGATTCAAAACAGAGCAGGAAGATACGTCATGCAGGAAGTGTTCGAATCATGACGGTAATTGGGACTGGAATTTTCATCACTAAGCAATGCAGTCATTAGGCAAAACATCACAACATGGAAAGCCTTTGGAAAGTTTCTGAGGTCTTCTGAAGCATGACAAAAATTCATGCCTGCCATTCTCCAGATACTGCACCCTATTCTTGCAACGTTTAAAAAGCATTTGGAAAGCTTCTGAAGCCTTCTGAAGTATTGCAATATCAGGGTTTTGTATTTGGAGGATGGTGCAAGCAGCCTTGGGAGGAACGCCTACAGCTGTCTTACACTGAGCCAGGCCAGGAATGCCTTGTCAGCAGGAGGAAGAATACAACTAAAGTCAATTTGGTTCAGCAGGAACCAAATTGTGGAGCACAGAGTTTATGCCATTGTGCTGGAGTGACTGATGCCTGGGCCTGAGAAAATGAATATTCTCCCTCAGTCTTTTATTAACGTTGGAATTTGAAGAAGAAACATGATCTGATAACACAATGACCCAAAGGAAACATTTTTTGAAGGATTGTCTAGAGGAATAGGAATACACTAAGAACTGTTTTTTAGTTTCATATTTTGTCTGTGGTCATTATTGTATGTTGTATCTATGTACACTCAGATTTTGTACATTTTATTCAAATTGGCATGTCTTTATATCAAAGTTGTTTCTACCTAAGAGAAGATTAATATCATCTTGGTATCTACTCAGATCCTTATCTTTTCCTGTATATTTTTCTATTGAAAGTTCTTTGAAGATATTTGTCTGTGATTTGAACAGCAGTCTATTTTTGTCTCCTTTACCATTTGATGATTTTGTTATGGTAATATCTAAAGTTAAAAGATATTACTTTTAATAATTATTAATTACTTTTGTTTATACTCTTTAAAAAATGAAGTTTAATTCTATTTGTCCCTTGTTAAATTGGTCTAGCTCCCCAAAAAGGAGGATGGGCTGATTTGCCTAGTCACAGACTTCAAGATGCAGGACCAGAAGATAGCATTATAAAATTGATTTCCTTTTAAAAAAATTTTCTCTTGCCAGTAAGATGAACAGGATGTGGGAATCCTTTCTTTCTCATACAGCAGGTGTATTGGAAAGACACTAAGTAGAGGCATCCACCTGAAAGAAATATGGTGGCAGCATAACTTCCAAGTTGCATAGCAAGAGGAAATGGAACTAGGATCTATAGTCTCAGAAGGTCTCTGGGGGTTTGAAGCTTTCAGCCTTTCACTCTATGGACATAGCCATGACACTCCCACAGCAGTGAAAAATGTAGTTACAATCAGAACGAGTGAAGTTCTCGTTTTAACCATCTGGACATTCCTCTGTTATCTGTTAATACAATGCTTCTGCCTGCATAGAAGTGAGGAACGACTAAGAAAGCCTTAAGGAATTCTAAAAAAAATTCTAAACAAAATGATCCAACTCCTGAGATTTCCATAATTTTATCCTCTTTTAATTAGTATTAGTTTATAAAATGGTGGACGAATCTTCCTTTCTGTGGAGGTGGGTGGCCAGGAACATGACAAATTCTTATCAAGCCATCATCTCTCAAGTATTTGAGTGCCTTCTGCTGAATTTGAAATTAGTATTCTATATAAAGCTTTATAAAGTTTGCAGTTGGTGATCTACTGCTGTGTCCTCATCAGGGGAGCCTAACACTAAAGGCTTCTAGTTCTAATACTATACTGACTTTCTTCTCAAAAATATGATGTAAAATATCGGTTCAGTCATGTCATTATGTCAATGGATAGCTTTCTCCAGCAAATTACCAGATTAAGAGGCACTCGCCTTTATTTCAAAAACATTTAACTAGGTGATTCATTGGGTTACTTCTGATGCTGTGTTTCTGTTAAGATTTCTGCAAGATATAAATTATTCCATATATTCATAGGTAATAAGGCTGAGTAACCTTGGAAAATGAATAAGAAGTTCTGGTGGATTTCATGTGACAAAGCATCTCTGCTATTGATTAAAGAAGGCTGTCCTCCACATGAGATTGAAAAATATGCTCACTGCTTCAAGGTGCTGGCTCCTAGGTTTTGAAACTTTTAGAACAGTTACAATTGTATTTTATCAAAGGGATATTGGATGGAAAACAATTGCTCACCCATGCATGGGACAGTCTTCCTTTGAAACATCTTTTTGGAATTTTCAATTAAGACATCTAAAAATATCTAGAATTACAATTTACCTTAATATCTAACTGTGTAATCATCAGAAGCAAGGCAATACTTCTATTAAATTAAAGCAAGGTCCTGTCCTAATCACAAAGAAGTTGATTTAAAAAATAATAGGTAGAACATTCCATTCTTTCATTGTTTACTTTTCTGCAAATTTTTCCAGCCATTTTTCTCCAACTAGAGGATCTAATGGCTGAAGTATCTTCTGATTACTGATTAATATCAGTTTAGAGATGAATTATCTTCTTTTGGATTAGCTGCCATTTACATGGGTAAGGCAGTGTACAAATAAAATAGTTATAATTGTACAATATAGAGAGCATCAAACAAGTGATCTAGGCATCTTAACTGAAGTCCATACAGCAAAGAAGTATCTTGCAATTCTAGAAAGAAACTACAGATAGAGATGGGATTTGTTCAACCTTCCCAGGATAATTGAAAGGTTACAAATCTTGCAACTATGCAAGAGTTCTAGTTGATTATACTGCTATCCAGTAGCATTCTTAATAAATTATGGTGACATTGTGATGCAAATTTTCCCACTGTGCTTGAAGCTCTCTATACAATAAGACTACTCCAGATCAAGTTAATTGCTTTCTACTGTTTGTGAGGAGTAGATACTAAGGAGAAAGAGAATTGGATGTGTATATAATGTTCATATAATGGGCACAGGCTCTGATGTAACTTTACAGTTTCATCCCACAAGGGAAGTGGTTACAAAAAGAGGGTAAGGTATTTGTGCATAGATACATATTTTAAACTCTTAGATTTTATGTCTATTGTTAGTGAATTGACTCAGAAAACCACCTCCTCTAGATTTATATGACCAAAATAAGGTCAGCAGACTTTGATGATTACTTTGAGACATTAGGACTCACTATGTAGTTAGAGTGTTGAATTAAATTGAGTTCAGAACCCCAGGCTTGCATCTTTTAGGATGATTTTAAACTAGTTATTATCTCTGATCCTAACCCCCCTCATATTTTTTTTATGAAGGCAAAATAGACAAAGCTAAGCAGACTACCCAGAACTACCTTCTGGTGTGGTGAAATAAAAATATATCAACATAATATTAGTAACTGTCATCAGCATCTGGCTCATGCTAAAAGAACGGATGTGTGAAGTCTCTATAACAGGAAGAGTACA
>JANHZU010002260.1:178420-188867 GCA_032468055.1 Acrochordus granulatus | reverse complement strand
TTTCCCATTCTCCTACCTTGACTGTCATCTCTGGTAGAATTGTAGAATGCTGCTTAGTCACAGTACTGGGCCAGGATAAACTAACACAATCTGCCACACCAGATTTGTGTCCAAGGACTTATTATATTTTTATTGTATCTTTTTATGTATAAGTCAAGGCAGCAAATATATCTGATACATCTGCTTTCTATTCCGCTACCATAACTCTTGTGAGGTGTATTGGCACAGAACAAATGACTGTTCCAAAGTCACCCAGCTGGCTTTCATGTCCAAGAGTAGCCAAGAACTCAATCTTTCTTGAATTTTGAGCCAGAACCTTCACACTATACCAAACTGGCTTTCATTCCCATAGCCTGTTTATTGCAGATCAGAGAAACCTCAGCAATTGTATTTAGAGAATGTGAAGTGATTAAGTAAATCATTACCTACAGAGAAGGCACTGTGAATATGTATTTTCCTCTTCTAATATAAAACTATATATTTAATATATGGTACATATAATATACACAGTACTGTACAAAAGTCTTAAGCCACCATCAGATTTATTTTTTTAGCAATGGTATAATGACTATATAATTATGTCTGTTTCTTTATTAGAATACTATCAGAAAATACAGGAAATTTATATGTAGTATTCAAAAACAGGAAAAAGCAGAAAAAACAGCTACCATAGGCTAAAGTGGCAAGTATTTATTACTATTTAATACTGATTTTTGCCTGAAAAAGTCATTTTGTTCTGAAAATTGTGTTTGTTTAAATTTTGTGTACATATTTCCTCTATTTTCTTAATACAGAAACTGAAAAATAATTATGGAGGATTTTTAAAACTTTGCTAAAACAAAGCGGGTGGTGGCCTAAGACTTTGGACAGTACTTTATGTTCAGCTGCACCCTGTCATCTACCCATTTCATCTTGTATCAAGTAATAACTGGCATGGCAGCCAGAAGCTGCTGTGAATATGCCAATTGATCTTCATGGCCATTTGCCTTTTAGCAGTGGAAAGGTCTGGAGTCATCCATTGAGTCAAACAGCCATGTCTCCCACTTTTTGTGCCAATTCTGTCAGACCTGACAACAGGTATCAGGCTAAGAGGAATGGCAAAAAAAGTGTGTTTGGGCAGCTACTCTCCTATCCCAATTCTGTGCAATCAAGAACTCTTGAGGGAAGAGGAGTCACTCTTAACTATCACCCTTCCCAAGATAAGAGTGCCTACCTAGCTCTGATAGATCAAGTACAGCGCAGCCTAACTGCAGGGTTGGATTGGTACAGCTTTTGACACATTTCCAGCAGTATTCCATAGCACTATTATTTTACTATACATATAACAAACGACTTACACTTGTAAACAAGTTGTTATGCAGGTCATCACATGAGCACATCCAATTTTACGACCTTTTTTGCAGTGATCAAGTGAACCAGTTGTTCACTGTAGGGCATTTTGTGCTGAAAAAGAAATAACATCTGCTTCCAGCAAAAATCTTATAAATTATGGTCACGCCACCATGACCATGACCACTGCAAATGGTCATAAATGCCAGCTGCTTGCTGAGTGCCCAAAATGCAATCACATGACCCTGGGAGGTGCATAGGATCTGGATTGTAAGTAGCTTCTTCAGAGTCCATCATAAGTTCAAACAGTTACCAAGGAACCAACTGTAAGTCTAGAACTACTTTTAAAAAAGGTAAAGATTTCCCCTGCCTGTTGTGGCTGACTCTAGGGGGCAATTGAATCTCCAATTTACATTTGTTTGAAGACATTTCCATGGTCATGCGGCTGGCATGACTATACACAAAGGTGCACATAATGCTGTTATCCATCAAAGGTGGTACCTATTTTATCTACTTGCATTTTTACGCTTTCGAATTGTTAGGTTGAGAGCAGCTGGGGCAAGTAATGGGAGCTCACTGTTATGTGGTGGTTTGGGTCTTGAACTGCCAAACTGCCGATCTCCTGGCTGACAAGCCCATCATATTAACCTCTCAGCCACCATGCCCTCAAAATACACCCCAATATTGGGTTCGGCTTATTCACAGATGGGCATATCCACAAGTATATATGGTAATCTATTTTTAAAAGTGCCAGTATATATTCGTGGATAAGCCCATACGCAGACACTGTAAACCAATCCTTGAATTTTTAATCAAAACACCACCTAAAATGAGCCACCTGCAAGGAAACCAATTGTGAAAAGTAAAACATACATTTCAAGGGTCAATTTATCTGGGCAGCACACTTTTCATGGTACTTTAGTTAAAAATTCTAGTGTCGGCTTATCCACGGATCGACCTAGCCGTGAGTATACCCCAGGTGTGCCAAAATGTATCCTCACTGGTGGATTACAACTACAGCGCTTACTCCACAGGCAGGGCCAGCATTACTAGACAGAAAAGTGGAAGTGGACCTCTTGCTTTCAATTCTCCAGTCATTCTCTAATCATTTTGAGGGAGCGGTGGCCAAAAGGAGAGGTTCTCTCATTTGTCATGGAGGAAAAAGAAAATGGGCTCAGCACACTTTTACCCTACTCTCCGTTCTGCACTCTCCGCAGCAGAGAAGGGAGCGCAGAGAGCTGGAAGTCAGCAAGACTGTGAAAATATCCGGACGCCTCCGCGTTCTCTGCTGTAATTAAGGTCGGAGTTTGTTTCCTTCAGCGTTGCGTAAACGCGTACGAACGGCACCGCCCGTGCCCCCGCTGGAGGAAAGTTAGCTACCGAAAGAGAGAAAACGGCACCTCTTCGCTCTGCGGCGAGCCGCAACCCGCTAAAGCGCTATTTCCGGAGCCTCACAGGAACGGTTCGGAAGTTGCCTTAGAAACAGGAACGCGGACCGGCCCTTGAGGCGGGAAAAAGAAGGGCGGCCCCAGCCGACCGGGCTCAGGCCTGACTGGTCTGTGTCGCGTCCGCGGACCGGTGCTCGGTCGGCTCAAGAAGAGCCTTTCGTGATCCCCTTCCTGTCAGTCTTTGCCCGGAAGCGCTTGTGACGTCGTCAATTCGCATTCCCGGAAATGACGGCTAAGTGAGGCGAGACTGGTCCGCGAAGAGCGAGGGCGGGATGCGGAGTGTCCCGTCCCAGACAACGATGAGGTTGGTGCGCTAGGAGTCCTCCGGTCCGGGCAGAGCCCTGCGCGCTTAGCAAAGAAACGGAGCGGCGCCATCGTCTTTTCCCTTCGAGGTGGGGGAAGCAGCGGGCTGAGTCTTCTCAGGTGCCCGCGGCCTCGGGCGCCGCCAGGTCCATAGAGCTCTTCGCCTTCTGCCCTCCTTTCCTGCATCCTGGAAGCTCTTTCTTCGTGCCGCTGTAGTCGACGCCGTGCGTTTCTCTAGAAAATCCCCGGGGTGCGTGGAAGGGCTCCGCTTATGTGGGAGGTTCTCTTCTCGAAAACTCTTCCAGGGAATTTCTGAGATCTTTCCAAAAGGACATTTCGCCTTCCCCCTTAAATGACTCGGGTGGGTGGGTGGGTGGGAAGGATGGAACATGCAGTTTTGACTTTCTGGACAACCCCCGATTGGGAAAGGTTGGCCCCGGTTAACCATTAATGATGTGATAGTTTCTCTGAGATTAGTCTGTTTTACCCTAGCCCCTATCCAAATAGCGTCACAACTGTTTTTAACCCAAACAAATGTTGGAGGATCAGACCGCGGATCCTCTGTAATGCATCAGGTTTGGCTTGAAGAGAGCCACCGAAAGGGATTCCCACTGTGGTTTCACCAATTACTTTAGTGAAGTGCTGGCTCACCTTCCAAAAGTGGCTGACATGTAGTTCTCATTCGTCAGTCACATTTTCCTACAGCTTACTAACCAGTAAAAAAATGCTTACGAAAATATTTAATGCCTTGAACAGGATTTAATAACAATAAGAACATTTCAAAACAAATATAGTAACACAGTAATTGAAATAGTTACTGTTTGAACTTATTTATTTTCTGTCCTAGCTCCATTGCTAAGTCCTGTGGGAATTTTTTGTTATAAACAGTTCCTGATCTAAAGTTGAAAAGAGATGGCTTATGTAAGAGACATTTCCTTCAAGAAGTTGATCTTTAGGTATGAATGCATCAGCTGCCTTTTGTGTTTCTATCAGTATATATTACCATGTAGTTTCGCCAGTCCCAAATTCTGTATTTGATTTGTTTATGTATGTTATATTAATTGATAATAAGTATCTTGGCTCATACCCAACATTAATCAGGTCTGGAAAAATATTGGCTTATTTCAGGAACACTGTATGTTCCGTTAGAACATACACCCACAGAAAAATCTTTGTGATATTCATTTAAATTGTTATTTATACATTATTAGAGTTGAAGCAATTTGTACTATTAAGCTACCACTAGTAGATGTATTAATTATTTTTGTGAAAAGACTGTGTAGAACAGAAATTAGATACATTTGGGTTTCTCTTAAGTTTTCTATAGGAAATATATAAAGATTTTGAAACAGATTTTTAAGGCACCAATTTCAATTGTTTTTTCCATGCTATTATTGTAAAATATAGGACTACTTGCATTGTTCTGTAAGACACAGGGTATGTCTGTAGACATTCCTTTCAAGAATTTGCGCTACTAATGTAAACATTCCGAATACCACCATGGTATTAAAAATAATGTTAAAAATTAGGACAATTTGATCACTTTAAGGTCAGACATTTAAGGATTTTTATGGTAAAACAGATTGAAAGGCTGCACATAATTCCAAGTAATGACTTAATATTTTATGCATATACTGCAACAAATTTGATTTGAAACCTTAGACTTATGCACCCTCCCCTATGGTAACTGTGTAACTTTGTTTTATAGAATTTATAGAACTGGTATAACCTAGAAATATACTGTTCTCTTATAAAACAAACTGGTCAGCTTCAAATAAATCAGTTTCCAATATGATTTGTAAATCTGACTTGTTTATTTAGTTCATTTTAATATTAAACATTATAGAAACTATGTAAGAAAATAGGAAGGAAATTTCAGTTTAATAGCTAGTGAAAGTTTAAAAGTTTCCCTCAGTTTCATCTATCTTTGGTTCTGAACTTTTGAACAGAGGTCAAATGCATGAAATCCCACCAGTCCAACATGATTGATTGCCCTTGCCTTTATTGCTTATGTTAGGCTAATACACAGTTGGCTAATTTGAGGTTATATGAATTGTTCACATAGCCCATGTGATTAGTTCAGTGGCTTGTGTGAACCCTTAGGTTAAATTCAGTAAATCAGAGACTCAGTTAATAACAGGTTAACTCTACCAATATAGTTACAGAAACCATAAAGACCCATATTGCCACCTCGAACAGAAATAAATTGCTTACTGCCAGGCCAGATGCTCATAGCAGTTCTTGCAATTTGAAATAAAAAAAAATGCAGAAGAAGATGGGTGGGTAGATGTTTGGAGAAGTGCATTGGATCCGGAGAGGAGGTGGAGTTGCAAGTAGAAGCAGGTGGAAGTTGTTTACAGGGTTTGCTCTGCTGTTCAGAGTGGCCCAACAGACTGAAAAAAGCAGCTGGCTGGAGGACAAGGGAGATCGAGTCTTTCTCCAGCTGTACCTCTCAGGTTCGTAACCATAGTACAGCCAGGCAACCAGAGATCATAGCCTTTGCTTGGGGAATAATCCTCAAAATACCCTGTATGTGTGTGTGTGTGTGTGGCCTTTCTCTTTGAACGGACCTTGGCAGGGCTTACTCAATTTCTAAGGGGGTCTTTTACAAGGCCCCGGGACATAAATATATACTGAGGATGCTGTATTTGTGCCACAGGGTTTGCCAGATCAGGTAAAAATCCAGCACTTACATTCACATAAGCTTTGTCAGTTATAATCCTGGTTAGTTTTTTTGTGAATGAAGATGTTATGAGAAGCCAGCTAGCCTGTTTATGATTTGGGGGAATTTTGAGAGACTAAGAACAATGTGCAGTAGGCAAGTTACTTATTATGTTACTCGGTGAACTCAATATGCTCATAGTGTATGTGTGATCAAATAAATGCCCAAGCATGCACCAACAGAAGCTTTGATGTTTGATTGTAGGAGGAACATTAGTCTCTGCTTGTGCAAACAGAGAGATCATATCATTTTATGGATAGCTGTGCCCTTAAAGATTGAGAATCTCTAAACCAAACTTAGTCAGTCTAAGAACTTGATCATATCAATTGGGCATGCTTGCAAGCAGGCACCCCAGTTTACATTAGCCAGAGTTCTCTGGTTCAGCTGAATGGTGCCACTTCTATTTATATTTCCAGGATAGTCAACTTTTCACTTTCATTAGCTGATGTTGCAGTGAGTAGAAAGTCCTTATTCAGCAACTCTTCAGAATTACAATGCCTCTGAATTATGCAACTTCCTCATAGTTGCATCCATCACAGTGTCCCCACAGTCTTATGATCATGATTTGGGCTCTTGGCTACCAGCAATCATAGCATCCAGTGGCTTATGAGAAGCAAAGTTAGTGGGAGAGCCAGCAGAAAGTTGCAAGTGACGATCACATGACTAGGGAAAGGTGTGAGCACATGGGATTTTCCTGTTGCAATTGCTGCCAAAAGTTGATGCAGTCATATGTTGTTGTACTTTATGACTATGTGATATAATTGATCTATTTAATACTAGAGTAGTGCAGAAAACAAGCTATTAAAACATGGCTTAAATTGCTCAAAAAGCTTGAGGCAATGTTAAGATAATAACTGTTATCCTCAGCTTTCTGGCATAATTTCAGTGGAAGACATGTGTCCGTTCTCCATATTTTTAATTAGGGATGATAAGCCAAGGAGTGTATCGCAAAATCCATTGGAGTTGGGCTGCTGATAAATTTGAAATAAAGGTCCTTAAGGCAATCTTTTGCAGTTGGAGCTCCACATAGGTGTAGTTAAACCTTTCAGCTGTGGCTTGCTCCACAAATCAAATCTACATTTTCCCCTTAAAAACTGGCTTAGAAAATTGTATCAGCCTTATCTGCCTGGCTTTTTGCCTCATATCTTTAATAGTATAAGGGGCAAATGTCATGAAGGTTAAGCATTTAAATTTGAGGCTGTGTTCAAGAGTCACATGAAACATTTTTCCAAGACAGAATTCCATTTCAATATTTTGACCGTTGTGAGAAGGTCAATTCTTGGACTTTCATCACTATTGTTGCCCTTGCTGACCCTGATGCCTTGCTTTGTCATCTCATCCAGGTTGGTGGGTTCTAGTGCCTTCTCTGCCAAAATCTCCTCCATATCTTCTTCCTTCTTGTCATCATTTTGACACTTTTTAAGACTTTGTCACACCTTCAAAATTTTCATGTAGTCCAGTCAAACATTTTTCTAACAGTCATTAATAGTAGCTTGCTTCATGCCAACAAAATAACATTGACATAGTGACTAACTTCCAGTGGTCCTTTATTTATTTATCTTTGCATTTCTGTTTATGAATCACATTTCTATGCCGCCAATCTCCGAAGACTTTTGCCAGCTTACAAGCATTGGACATTTTATATAATTCTAAACCCTGCCCCCCTCGGCTGGCCGGCAATGTTCACATCTGGAGCATCCTCCGCGGCTTCTGCTCTGCCCTGAGACAGGCAAGTCCAGCGCTGACTCGCTGCTCCTGTCACTGCCGGCTGGCTTCCTCCTGAAGGGGTACCCATTCATCTACTTGCATTTTTACGTGCTTTCAAACTGCTGGGTGGGCAGGAGCTGGAGACGAGTGATGGGGGCTCACCCCATCATGCAGTGCTGCGGCTCGAACCACCAGAGTGCTGGCCATCTCTGGTCGACACAACTGGCGTCATTAAACCTCTGCATCACCACACCTCCATTATAGTGGTTTCCTTGTTGTTGAGAGCCTTGCAAGCCTTTCTGTAATGCTTCCTCATGGAGTATGCCTTGAAAGCTTTTATTATGCCCTGATTATGGTCTGATCAAGAAGCTGGATGAGAGACATAGTGTTTAGGGGCATGAAAAAAACTTCTCCATTGTGAGCATTTTCAACTTCCTCAGGATAATGGACTGGAGCATTATCCAAAATTAATAAAAGCTTGAAGGCAAGTTTTTTGCCTTGGAGATAGCATCTGGGCTGAGGCAGTTGTAGAACTAATTTCAGATGTCATCCACACTTTTTTATTCCACCTCCAATGGATTGGCATACAGTTTAGTTTTTTCCCCTTAAGTGCTCATGGATTTTGGGCTCTGTATACCATTATGAGTTTGCAAGTTATCCTTGGCATTGATTGCTTGGCCTTTGAATGGTTTAAAGCCAGGGGCTTTGGAGGCTATTTGCATTACATGATTTTGTTTGCCAGTGTCCTTGTAAAACAAGTCAGTCTCATCAGCATTGAAAACCTACTCTTCCACACAACTGTATGGCATCTACCAGATACTGTTTAATTCTAGCCCAATGTTCTGAACGCCCCTCACCTGCAGGTTTATATTTTTCACATCATTACCTTTTGAAATATGCAAGCCAGCCAGCACTAGCTGAGAAGGATTTAACATTTTCCTGACCCTGGGTTACATAACTGTAAATTTCTTTGGCTTTCAACCTCACAACAATGCTGTCCACTGTGCTTTTTTTGAGTCATCATCATGAACCCACAAATTTAACCATTTTTCTATCTTTTCTACGGCTTCATCATGTACTATAGTTGTTACTTTAGAACTTTTCAGAGCGGTCTCACATACAGATGAGTGAAATTCCTCTTCCTTTTTCTGGATATACCATACTGTTCAGTTAGCACTGAACTCATAACTGACAGCACTATAATTTATGCTTGAACTAAACTTATTTAACACGTATTTTCTCTGTAAGGCACATCACAGCCTTCCTGCTTTTAGGAACAGTAGGCTTGGAGGCCATTTTAACCAGCGAGATCACCAGTTTGAGAGATGACAGATATGCGTAGAGTGGTGACTCAATATTTTTGCCATTCTGCGTGTGTCTGCAAATGAGCATGAATACGTCATGAGTGTTGATTTAGGGGTTACAAATAAGTTTTAGTAAGTTAGTAGATTAGCAAATACAGAACTCACAAATAGTAAGGATTGCCTTAGATGGAAATGCTGGGATTGCATTCTCAGCACATCTGGAGAACAGTAGTTTAGGAAAGACTACATGTAAGTACAGGGTCAGCACTTAAAAGCTTGCCTTAAGGATAACCATGTGATTAACTCAGTGTTATCAAATCTTCCACTGATTCTTTGAAATTATTGGTAATGTTAACAGATTTATAGTGTCACTAAAACTATTCTCATAGTACACTGTGAAGCAAACATTGTGGATAAAAATAATTATCATCCTCTGCATAGGACTTTTCTATAGAATTTTCCTGTAGTTTTTCACAGACATATTGATTAATTCACCAGCAAAGAGACAGGATGGTATTTGTGTTTATTTATATCCCACCTTTTATCCACAGATTCTTGAGGCAGTCTATATAAGTGCTTCTACCTCCCACAACAGTAACTTTGTGTGAGCAAAAATTTGTCAAAATGAGAAAAGCAGCGTTGTGTCATTGCCATGCAAGCTCCATCCCCTTTTGTACTGGAGGCACTGTGGCCAAGTGGTTAAGACACTGGGTTTGTTAGCTGGAAGGTTGGCAGCTTCAGTTTGAGACCCAAGGACCACCATGTAACGGGATGAGCTCCCACTACTTGCCTCAGTTGCTGCCAACCTAGCAGTTTGAAAGCATGTAAAAATAAAAGTAGATAAATAGATACTGCCTAATTCAGGAAATATAACATTGTTCTGTGTACCACGGCATATAGTCATGCTGGCCACATGACTACAGAAGCATCTTTGGATGAACACTGGCTCTGAGGCTATGAAACGGAGATGAGCACCACCCTCTAGAGTCAGCTACAACTGGCAGGGGAAACCTTTTGCCTTTTAACATTATGCATATGCAAAAGGAGAGGAGCTTATGTCATACCAACAGAACAGTTTTGCTGCAACACAACACAAGATTTTCATCATTTGCTCCCTCTGCTCCTCACCACCCCCATTGGATGCCTCCATCTATGAAGTAGATTGGGCTTAGAAAGGATGGTTGACCCAGATTCACTGGTGTGCTTCTGTGACTAAGGGTAGATTTGAACTGGGTCTCTCTGATACTAGTCCAGCACCTTATTCATTGTATACACTTTAACCACCAAATGTTTTGATTTGTAGCATTGTCATCGTGAGCATGGCTGGCTCCAAGTTTGAGGAGGTCCTCAACAAAATACTATCAATATGTCTCCCCCCAAATTATCTCCCCCCAACCATGGCTTATTTGCTACAATATTAGATGGCTATAAAGCATACTTTTTTATCTCCCACAATGGCTACAAAAAATTGAAGGATAAATATAAATTGTGCAAGGGGATGTCTCTGCTTCTTACTACACTGTTTAGGTTAGCCATGGCTTTCCTCCCAAGGAGCAGGCGTCTTTTGATTTCATGGCTGCAGTCACCATCTGCAGTGATCTTGGAGCCCAAGAAGGTGAAATCTGCCACTGCTT
>JANHZU010002260.1:150616-166388 GCA_032468055.1 Acrochordus granulatus | reverse complement strand
AGCAAGATTTTCCTGAACCCCATGTCAATTTTTTTGTACGTCTTTTTCTTGCTCTCTAACTGAAAATATCTCTTTCAGTATTACAGTCATGTCTGCAATTGATGGCTGACAGCAAAAGTGCCGTTCAGCAGCATGGTAATGTACTAATCTATTACTCTGATTTAGCGCAATCCACCAATTTTTTTGCAAGTAAACAGATCCTGCCTTTGCATTACAAAAATGTAATGCAAAGTTCTTCAAATAATGCAGAAAGGGCAAATCCATTTATTAGCATTTTACCACTTCACTTTTCCACTTTTAGGGGGAACCTTGGATCAGCATTAGGGATTAAAGTCTTCAACTCTGATGTTCAACAGATTCAGTGGATGATAGATGGAAATGTACAACTAATTGTGGTTGGTCCCAGAGGGTTTGTTTCCTTCTGTAGCTTATATGCTAAAAATCTATGTGTATAAAGGATACTTGATTACAAACCTTTTCCTACACTACACTTCTCTCAATAAGCAACTTTCTGAAGTGGGTTCTGATAGAGCTTGACTGACTCTCAAAAATATGTCTTCTGTCAGGAGGCTCTTCTTGAAGCTCTTTGGAATTCATCTTATACATAAAAGTTACCTTTTTTTTAAATCTAAGTTTATAGTTAAAATATTGAAATATAAAGAAAGTTGGAAAAAGCAAAGATTGAAATACAAAAAAGGTTGAAATAAGTTGCTACAAAAAGGACTATTACATTTGAATTTAAAAAGCCATAGTGAAAAAAGAAAAGATAAATTACTTTTTGGCAATCCACCCTTCCCTTCCATTTTATTTGTATCCTCAACCATTAGTCACAGTTTAAATATTTGAACTTTGCATCAAACATTAATACTTCTTGTTAGTTTTTGTTTGAGCTACTCATTTCAAAGGCATATTAATTTTTTTCTTTAAAAATTCATAGGAAATATATAGTAAAAATACTTACTCCTTGCTTTATGAGAAACTAATAATTTTTCAGATGACTCAAGTATAGTTCCCTGGCTTCTTAGCTTTAAAAGAGGAACAGCTCTAGAAGAACAAGGAAATAAAATACTGATCAGAGAAACTGGCTACTTCTTCATATATGGTCAGGTAAAATAGAGAAAAAAATATTTTTTTATAATTTATTTGAAGTATTAATTTAGAGTTGTAATGACATTTATTATATATATAATATAATAATATATTTTTATACACAGGTTTTATATACAGATGAAATGTTTGTAATGGGACACTTGATTCAGAGGAAAAAAGCCCACGTCATTGGTGATGATCTCAGTCTGGTGACATTATTTCGTTGCCTGCAGAACATGCCTGAAATGACTCCTAACAATTCTTGCTACACTGCTGGTAAATATGATAACTATCTTAAATTTATTGGCCTAGGTAAGCATCTTATTAGTAGGAAAGAGACTTAGCCATGTAAAATTATTAATTAGTGGATGGTGCGGTGGGTCATCCTGAACGCTTTACATCATATGGATGAGTTCCAGCTAATTTATTCTCTTAATTTTAGTGCCAGGCAGCAATCTGTGTTCAAGAGCAGATGCAAAGCTACACTGCCTTTTACATTTTGGCACATCTTTCCGTGTTAGGAAAGTGGCATCGGACTGGCTGATGGACACAGACATAAGATCTGGTAGAAAAGAACCTTCTGTGTTACTCAGGACTTACAAAATGCATTGCTTCTAAGTGGGCCCAAACTCCTGAAATAATTGAAATGAATGATGTATAATTATGACTGGTCGCTCAGTCAGCCAGATTTGTTCATTTTTGTCCATCTAAGGAGTAATTCCCAGGGACCTGGGACAGGCAGATGTTGTTTAAAAATATTAAAGGTAACATCACAGGATGTAAGCTGTTCCATTATATTATTATTATTTCTTATTGAGTTTATATTTTGACTATTTTCCAAAGAGTCTGGACTGTTCATGGTCCTCCAACATTTGATCTTCATGAAAATTCTGCGAGAAAAACTTGAGTCAAAAAGAGCGACTGATCCAATGCCTCCCAGACACCTTCCATAATCTTAAACTACATTTACTACACCCCATTAATCTGACTTTCCATCCAAGCTGGGAACCAAGATCCCCCAGAAAAGAATTATTGATTTATGTACATCTTATTTATAGATGTATATAAGATGTATAATATGCAGCTTTTAATTTCAAAGTGAAAGAAGATGACAGCTTTTGTCAATTATAGGACTGGCCATATCATAGCCAACATGATTTTTCTTTTGCTATATTAGATTTTTGTACATTAAATGATTGCAATCTTTTGGCAGGTGTTGCAAAATTAGAAGAAGGAGATGAGCTTCAGCTTACCATACCACGGACAAATGCCAAAATAGTCTTGAATGGAGATGTCACATTTTTTGGTGCAGTCAGACTTCTATGAAGTTCTTTTTGACATTATTAATTGCCTAGCTTTTTCCAGCACTCCAAGATATTTCAGGAAATATGAAGTAATTTGAAATAATTATGGGGTTTTCCTGCATATTACATCTTTAGTGAATTGAATATTTTCATTTCACTTAATATTTTTTTAAATGGTATTATTTAGAAAGATAAAATCCAACTCATGTTTGTTGTATACTATGCTCTCGTGTGGATTATCAGAAATGAAACTTTTCTTGTGGAAATATAAATAGCCTCATTATGTAAGAAAAGTTGAGTTTGTGCTGGATCAATTCTAGAGTCCAGTCTATTCACCGAGGTCACCTTTCTGAGCCCAGCAAAGTCACAGTCAAGACAAGGTGTAGATATTTCAAGTTTCCCTATATTTTCCCTAAGCAAATGGAACTATCAAAGCTTGCATCCAGCAGAAAAGGAAGAAAAGAAATCATACTGCATATGAACATCATCAAAAGTGTCCTACGGAGAGCATTAAAATAAAAATATGAACTTATGCAGGAAGTAGATGGTTCCTCTTTAGGACATGCATAAACATGGTTTAATATAAAAATCAAAATAACGTTGATGTGATTTTTACTCAGGTAACTATACCAGACAGCTGTATGTAAGCAATAAGTTGTATGTTCTATCTATCCACTATTATTCACTATTATTTACTAATAATCTGAAGGTAGTTCTTAACTTCAAGTACTTAAAAGAAACATTTCTCCACTTTGATGTGTATTGAATATCTGTATTAGCATTCATTGTGAATTTTAGTTAATTTGTGTTATCTTTAAATATTAAAAAACATAATAAAAATGAGAGTGGACTTTTTCTCAAAAATGGAAGATGTCACACCTTTGTTAAGCTCAGAACAAGTTTTAATTTATATTTTCTTATTTTATGAGTAGTTTTTGTTTCTCTATAGTGAACAAAATATGTCTTCCATCCTTCACTGTAAGGTTTGGAAGATTACTTGGAGTGATCATCAAGCAGAAATTAGAGCTGGGTGAGGAAAGGATTGTTCTCTTTTCAAGTTTGACCTGGGTATGTCAAAAACAACAATTTTCCCCACCAGTTTTGCAGATTGCTTCAAGAAAGCCCATGCTTGGTGCCCTTTGTTTGATATCTCCCAAGAGATTCTTTTAAGCATCATTATAGATGATGCAGAGGAAAAAATACAGTATGAGTTCAGTTCTGTATAGTTCTGGATGTTTTCTAATTAGTGTCACAACCTTGTTTGAAAACTGACATCCTCAAAACATATCATACCCATTCTCTATGTGTAGAAGCTTCTTAAATCTTCTTAAAGAATTTAAATTTAAATTCTTTAAATTCTTAAAAGAAGCTTCTTTAAATCCTTTCCAAACTGTTTTTTTTCCAAGGGGGAAAAGTAGTTCTGAAACTAAGAAAATATGTGTTAGTGTAGCTTCCAAATCTCTTGCTCAGTGTCAGAGCAAATAGTTCGGGCTGCTATTAGGGCAGCCCAACACTTCATATTCAGAGATAAAGAGTGGCCACAGGATGTGTGGAGGTATGAATGTCATCATGGCCCCAGACATTCTGAAGCACTTGTTGCCTTTGAATATGAAGTGCTGCTCCAGCTTTTGACAATGCAGAGGATTTATATAAATTAGAAAAGATATACTGTATCTATAAATATCTATAAAAGTATATAGATTTTAACTATAAGAAGTAATATGTTGATTCATGCAAGAACTGGTATAAATGGTAGTTTCTAGGTCTCCTGATGGGCTGTCCTTGCTGAATAGTATTTCCATAGAAAATGGAATCCATTTGAAAATAATGTAGGTAACAAATTGTTTGGGATGCAAGTCAAGCTTTTATTAGAGATTAGTTTAAACAACATAATAGTGAACTTAAAAAGAAGAGTCAAGGGAAAACACAAGCTTTTTTTGGATAAAACAGAGAAAAGAATGAAAGAAACCTCCAGATAAGTATTTCTCAACAAATTAAGCTTCTAGAGTGGCAATTATCTCTGTTAACATAAGAGAAATGGAAATAAAAATGAATCATATAAAGCAAAAAAAAATATTTTGCAAATAAGCAAGGGAAGTGGCTAGCAAAGAAAATACAAAAAGAAAAGAAAATGGTATTGAAATTACAAGAGAGAGATAAAATATTAATACACAATACGGCAATACAAAAATCATTCAACAACAAGAGGGGATATTTTATCACATTTGATGGATGTGTAAAAAAGTAGAAAATTCTGGATTCAAATACCTATGCTGATTCAAAGGATCTTAAAGATTAATATACAATTGAAAAATATATTTTCTTTTTAAGGTTGATGGACAAGTAGTTGGAAAAAAGTTACAGAAGTTTTTGTACATGGTAATAATCATTCATGCAGTGAGATTATTGTATGCACAAAAATGGAAAGTTTCAGCCTTACCCACAATGGAAGAATGGTTGGTGAAAATGATGGAACTTGCTGAGATGGCTAAATTGACTTCATTGATCAAAGACAATATGTTTACTGATTACTAAAAACCCTTTACTGTATAGACTTTTTGTGGGAAGCAGGAAAACTAAACTTATGATTTATGGTTTTGATGATTAGGCAGTATAGATTATAGAAAGAAGAGTGGCATCTTGTAGTTGTAAAAGGTAAACTTATATTTACAACTGCTATAAAGAAAATTGGAAGCTCCTTTGTATTTCTTTTCTTTTTCCTTTCTTGCAGTTTTAGCTTTCTCATCAATTTCTTTCCTTTTTTCTCTTTTTCTTACTTGATATTACTTTGTTTTTATTTTTTATTTATTTTTAAAAAATATTTAATAAAAACTGCAAATGGAATCCATCATCTGTCCTACTCATAGGACCCTGTTGTGAGGTAAACAACCTCTTTCTAGTCCCAACCTATAACCATAGTTAATTAAAATTGGTGTATAGGGATCCTGTTCAAAAGCATGTAAAAATGCAAGTAGATAAATAGGTACCGTCTAAATTGATGTGAAGGTAACAGCGTTCTGTGCGCCTCAGGGTATACTCATGCTAGGCACATGAACACAGCAGCATCTTTAGATGGCACTGGTTCTTTGGCTGTGAAACAGAGATGAACACTGCCTCCTAAAGTCAGCCAGACTGGACAGAGGAAACCGTTACCTTTTTATTGGGATCCTTAGTGTCTACTGCTTTGCAACAAAGAAATAGCAGGTGTTAAACCCATTGCCTTTATTGAAAGCACCTGAGATGTGGGTGGTAGTGAAATATATAGCATTGTCAGATTGCCAGTCCTGACTGCAACAACACTGCTGTTTGTTGGACAATGAATTTCTGGGCAGCATGGAAGTAGTTGCAACAGTTTGATATTGCAGAATCAAAAGAATCCTTTTCCTATTCCATAGTTGTCTGGAACAAGAATATTAACATTCCTGCATAGACATTGTCAAGAACATCTTGCTTAGCCACTATTGAGGATTTGGTGGTGGGGGTGAGAACAATAGGAAACAGCATTTGGAGCACCAGCTCCCTAATCCTGCTTGAACATCATTATGAGGGAAGGAGAAGGGATAACCATGTTAGAGCTTGGCTGGCACTTGGATCTCTGTTCTGGTAGGGTGGGGGAAATTGTCACTGGCAGATATAAAATTTGGCTTTACCTGGGAGACACAGGTGCCTGTCTCTGAGAAAAGAGTATGGCCATTAAATTTTGCATTCTGCAAAGTGGACTGCAGACACCTGGATGAGTATTGAAGCAGTCATACAGCTCAGTCTCAGCTCCCCTACCTTCTGTGAATAAGTTTCCAAATGGGTGGTGGTCCAGTTCAGAGGATGAATAGCTATGGACACCTGATCAATTACCTTCCATTTCATGGTGAGGAAAAAACCACCTGTTGCTTGGAGGGAGGCAGGAGAACATACAGAAACACATTTTGTGTATGTCACAATGTTTGTTTCTCACAAAGGGAAGTAAGAGAGGCAGTTGCAGTACATGCATTCCTTCCCATTTCTCAGGAGGATTTTTCTCCTCCACCATCGCCATATTTTTCTCCTCCACCATCGCTATAGCAGAGGATGAATAGGCTGGTTTCCTTGCCCGGAATCTTGCAAACTGGAGTGGAAGTTGTTTAAGTAAGTGTGCAGATCTTGCACAATGTTAGTGAAAATTGCTACTAAGGTGGGAAGCTTTGCACTGTATTTTTGGGTAAGATTTATTACTTTGACTTTCTGTCTCACAACCTTTCTGAATCTAGTTTAAAATATGTCCAAGATTGGCTTCCTGGACCATTTTCAGATTTATTCAGACAGCATCATACAACACATCTATAGAAGTGGTAAAGAGCTGTCAAGTCCATCAGTGCCTGCACATCAGGCAGCTAGCTACTGAATCACTATCTCCAAGATCTGTGCTAAGCCATCCCTGCCCCTCTTTACTTAAACATAATAAATCACTAGTTTTTCCCTGAATTGGCAAACCTCGATATTATGTACTGAACTCCTAACTCTTAAGTTCCAGCAGCTTAGTTTTAGAGCCCCTTTATTTAATCATGGCAGCTGACATGATGCAATGGGGGGGGGAGTTCAAGATGGAATGAGCAAAAAATCCATCCCAAAAAATGGATAGACTTAATACAAGCACAGAATATCTAGAAATGTTTGAAAAATAAGGACCTTGTTAACATAATTAGTGTAATCAGCGAGGTCCATTCCACCAGGTCACGAACTGCTTCCTTAAAACTTTTAAATGCTACCTTGGAGCGCCAAGTGAAGCTAGAGAGACTCCAGTGCCATCTATTGGTTGGAGATTTCACAACACTTTCAATTTCCTAATTCCTAATTCCTTTTATTTTTTTGCTGGAATTTGCTGTGTTGACAAACACATAATTGCTGTGTTTCTGTGAATCATACAAAGTCAGTTATTCAGAGACTCCTACGCACATCAAGTTAACTTTCAGAGTAGTTAAGATTTGATGCCTTTTTTATCCCATTATCTTCTTGATACACTATTGTAATCTGATGAAAAATATTATTATTTGTGACACACAATTTATTGAAACCCATATTGGCTTAGTCATTGCCAAATTAACAAGGACTGAGCTAGATGTTGTTGGGGCTCCTGGATACCTGTGGAAAAATGGGCTACAGAACTCCACTGGAAAAGGAAATGGCAACCCACTCCGGTATCCTTGTTCCAGATATAAAAGCTGGGTTTCAAAGAGGCAGAGAAACTAGAGATCAAATTGCCAACATTCACTGAATGATGGAAAAAGCAGGGGAGTTCCAGAAAAACATCTACTTCTGCTTCATTGACTATGCTAAAGCCTTTGATTATGTGGATCACAACAAACTGTGGCAAATTCTTAAAGAGATGGGAGTACCAGATCACTTTATCTGTCTCCTGAGAAAATTGTATGCGAGTTAAGAGCAGGACTGGGAGGCCTGGCATGCTGCAGTCCATGGGATCATGAAGAGTTGGACATGATTGTGCAACTGAACAACATTTCAGGTGTATTTGCTGTCTCTGTTATTACCCATACATCCAAACTCAGGTTCAAGTTTTTCATGACTGAAAGTTGAAGAAAGTGTTTGATCTACACAATGAAAATCATTTTAGACACAGAATTTGACATAACTCAAGAAGTATATAGCTATATCTGCTTAACATGCCCATGTCTGTACCCTACTAAAACACTAGTTCTGTTTATTTGTAACCTTCAATTGGGTGAACATCATAGAATAATGTTTTTTGAACCAAGGTATTTCAAATGGATTAACTTACGGGATGCCAGGATCCACTACTTTCATGGGAATTAAATTTGGGGAAATTGTAGACATTTCTACACTCCTGTGCTGCCGCTTCAGCACTATCAGTTGTAGTCATATGATTGTCATTTCAAAAACTCCTTGCCAAGCTTCCCTCAAGACAATGGGGAAGCTGTCAGGAAATGTATACTCACACGCCTGATATGATCTTTGTGTCAGAGCAATGGCCATATGATCTGGTAGAGATGTTTTTATATCCCCTTTATCATGTTAGACCATGTCCTGGTAACAGTGAGATTCTCTGGTTCAAAGGGTCCGCCCCCAGTGACTGATGGACCTAGATGGGTTCCAGAGGGAATTGGGGGATATCCCAGAGGCCTTGCTGCATGGTCCTGCTGAAGCCCTGGCCATAGCCTGGAATCAAATGGCAGCTGCAGCTTTAGACAGGATCACACCCATGCGGCCTCACTTTCATGCCTGCCTTTCTCTTCAGTTCACTGAAGAACTCCAGGTTTTGAAAAGGGCCAAGAGATACCTGGAATGCCACTGGAGAAAGATGAGAAGCAAATCTGACTGAATACAGGATTAAAAGTGGCAAAGCAATGCTACATCTCTGCTCTTATTGCCTCTGCAGAGTGCTCAGAGAACTACCTGCAGGACTGAGCTGAGGAATTTGTGGAACACCTGATGGATAAAATCACTGGAATCTGCTTTCAGCTGAACTTGATGCTTGAAGCAGGGTCAAGAGAGATGCCTAGGGAGTAGGGTATAATTGTGCAATTAATTTCTGTGTAGGTGTGTCTACTGTACCTGCATGTACTTGGGGAACCTGTCTTTGCAAAAACATTAAATAAATGCTTTTCTGTCTTCATGCTAAACTCTCTAGTTTTAAGTTGGAAAGCAGAGTTGTTTCTAACATGGTCAACATCAAAATCAGATTGATTATATTCTTTGCAGCCAAAGATGGAGAAGCTCTATACAGCCAGTCAAAACAAGACCTGGAGCTGACTGTGGCTCAGATCATGAGCTTCTTATTGCAAAAGTTAGGTTTAAACTTAAGAAAGTAAGGAAAACCACTCGGCCATTAATGTTACTGTGTGCCTAATGGTGAATTGGATGTGCTATTGTATAAGTGCTGTGTTGAACTATTGTCCAAGCAAGTGTGGATTCTCCTTCTTGTCCCCATTACAAAACTAAGATTACACACACTTGGTTCCACACTGCTAATGCAAGCCTACCTGAATTCTCCACGTGGAAATATTCATAGATATGGGAAAACTCTCTGAACATTCAGCTCCTTTAATTGACTCTTACTTTCTATTCCTGTGTGGTTGAGCCCTGGTTTACAGTAATATCTGTTTATGCTGCATCATTATAAACTGGTTTATACTCCCAGTGTGCAAAATCATAAAAACTGAGTAATACACTACTGTATATCCTGAATTCAATCAAGACACTTAGAGGAGCAACAAAGCAAAACTGGAGCCAACTCCAAGCAGGGCAGGAAGCAGTAAAAAGCAACAGATGCCAAGCTTTAACAAAAAATATTAAGTGTCACAAATTCATGAAAATCACCCTTGATTTCAATTTTATCTATTGGGAAGAAAACAATGCCTTCATTCTGGAAATTATCCTTGCTTCCTTAGAAGAAACGCCTTTCATCTCAAGGAGCTATCCTTGGGCAACGAAAAGCACAACGAAGAATTAGGGTGACAGAACCCCCAACACCCAATTACTGCCTTTTTGAATTTTCTGTTCAAAACACAATTTCTGGACAAAAAGAACGTGGGGGCGGGGTTTATTCAACGGCTGCAACGCGAATCAATCAAAAGGCACGAAGAAAGAAGGGGGTGGGGCAAAACGCGAAATGACAGGAAACGAAGAGTCCGTTGCAGGCTCCTTTCAAAGCAAACCCCGCCTATCTATCGGCACGTTGCTGTAGTGGAAGAATGCTGAGGTCGCCGGAAGACCGAACCATTCCATTTTAGGAGGAGCCGTCAAGTTTGAAATGATTACGAATTTATACATAAAAGGAAATAGCGAGAGAAAAGGCTATTGCGGGGTCTCTTTGCCTCCTCTGCACTTTTCTTGCTTTCAACATAACATAATCAAACACTAAAAGTGAATTGGCCTTCTTTGCTGGTCGAAGTGGTGTAGTCCATTTCCCACCTCCGTTTTGCCCGTGTGGCGTTTGAATGTTCGTTTATTTTAGGGATTGATTTGCCAGCAATGTGAACAATGGTTGAACATTGTTCGTTACAGAAATAAAATAATTTCTAAATATTCCTCTCCAGCAGTTAATAACGGGGAAAAAAGAATCCAGTTCAGCCGTTTTTAATTTAAATTCTGCTTGCTTTTGTCGCTCTGAGGTTTTTCTTTGGTGGAAATAATAGATGCTCATTATTTTTTTGTTTGGGTTTAAACTCATACTCGTTCGCCGTTGGGAATCCGAATGCACCGTTTTCTGTGGCTAAAAAGGAGGGCTGATCAAAGCTAGACAACCACGAGATGGGGGCAGAAAGGAAAAGTTTGAGGGGAATGGCCCTTCCCAAGAGACGCCTTATTTGTCCTCCCGTTTTATTCACTGCTTCCTCCGTCCAATGTCACTTCCTTCATGCCAGTGATTCTTAATCTTTTTTCCCCTCAGGACCCCGTCTCACTTTTAAAAACTGGAAGACCCCGTAAGAGGTTATATGTGTATGGGTTATATTTATTGATTTTTACTATATTAAAAATTAAAATTGATACATTTGCTACCTCTACTGCTTCTGTTGATTGTTGGATGAGATTGTGATACTGTATTATTTTTCAAAAAGATGGGAAAATAATTTTGATTTCACACCTCTGAGAAGGTCTTGGGGGACCCTGACTACACTTAGAGGAATGCTTTTATGCTATCCTATTTGGCTAAGGAAAATCCTGCCTTAAATGACTTCGTAGGTATTTACTGGAATTTTTATCTCTACAAAAGATGTTTCAGTGTGAAATCCAGATTTCCTAAATCCCTGTGAGAAAAAGCAGATTAAAGGGGGATATTCTGTTCAAAATGAAGCTGCAGGACAGTTAACATCTTGAATTAGGCTAACTTGATGTTTGATAGAAAATCTTTGACTATTTAAAGTAGCAACTCTAAATAAAAACAACTTTCTTAACACTGGTGGGTTATTTGCTTGTGCTGGGGGGTTTTGCCATCAGAAGAGATCTTAGTATTGGCATAATATCAAAATCAAATAAAAATAAAGGGGATAAGTATGTTTCTATTATTTTTTTAAATTAAGTCGGATTCTAAAGAAATATACTAGGTGCCAGAGCTTCTTTTAGGACAACAATCTGAAAATCTGACTCTGAGAAGACAAGCTTCTTTATTAACTAGCCTGAAGACTTGAAAAACAACTCTATTTTTCTGAATGTCTAGGAAAGCTCTTATTCTATTAGCTTGGATGTTGTTTACCCTCACAAACTAAATCTTATGTCTATGTAGACTAAGGCGGATGTGGAGGGCAAATGACAGTTTGTCAGACCAACAGTTGGCTAATTCTCTCTTCCTGGTTCATCCAATCTATTATTGTGCTCATGTGTTTATCTGTTAAAGAAAGAAACATTGAATTTCTACATATGCTTCAGCTTATAAAGGCCTCCTCTAAAAATGACCATATTTACAGTATGGAAATTTAAATTTTAAAATTTCAGGTGATAAATGGACAATGAAAGTTTCATCCTTGTACTGTTCAGCACTGTCTCCCTAAGCTATGATCTTCTTTACCCTCCTTGACACTTGGATATAATTTTTTAACCTTTCTATTTCTTAATTTGCTTTCCATTTTTTTGATCCCAAAAACACATATTTTTTTTCTTCCATTTTTCTCCCTATCCCAAGCTTATTGTATTAAATAATCATAGGCTAATTCATTACACTATAATTGCTCAATAAACCATGGGGGGCATGTTTTAAGTCAATGGAAGACAATTGGCCATGTATTGTCCCTAGTGGGATTTGAGAAGTAATTTGATGCAAAAATTGTGCCCTATAAAACAAGCAACAAAGAAATAGAAAAATGAATCCATGCAGCAAATTCAAACCTTTGTTGAAGATAGGTATTTTCAGGAAGATAATTTGAAGTCATTATGATCCAGGATATCCTAAGGTGGATAAAACATTTATATAGAGATACTGTCTTCTCTTTAGAGAGAGATTTTGCTAGTGCTCCACCATTGCCAAGAAACAGTACAATGAGATCTTGAGAATACTTGATAAGCGAACACTCTCTTAGTAGAACACCTTTGTGATGAAACACCTTTCCCACTATAATATCTCTTCTGAAGATGGCATAAGATGAACAAGCCAGAAACATAACAAACTTTGATTCAATTGGCTATTCATATTTTGTGTATCAGCCTATAGTCAGGATATATGATTGTAAATATATTTATATATATCAGTCAGTGTAGGACAGAAAGCCAGGGAAAAATATAGTAAATAAAAATGTAAATGTAGTCACATATTATATTGTTAAATAGATTGATCTTAGGTACTGCATATTATGCAACTGAATAAAATGTGATTTATCTAATAATTCCTTGTACATTTGAAATAGCTCTCCATTTGAAAAGAAAAATGAGGTAAAATCAACTAAGGATAATGTAGGAGTTGGGATTCTTGAATTTTGTTTCCAGTTCCAGATTAGAATCTTATTATAAAATAGCATTACATAGAAGTTATTATTATATGCACAAAAACCAAAACTGGTTTTTGTACATATAATAATACACGTATACAATACTATACACATCATTACACATTTATTTAATGTATTTATATGCAGTCTTTTAGATAAATCTAGGTCTTTCAAAGCAATTTATATGAATTTACATGCAATATGTACTGTACAACAAAAAAGCAATGGATAACTGTTACTGAAAAAATGTAATTCCTACTCAGATCTCCTTTCAAATTTAATTCTTCAGAAGCCATTATGAAGTATTGTCTAGTAATTTTAAGAGTTCAGCTTAAATTTTATGGGCAAAGTTGGACAGGAAAATTTGTTTGAGATACTTTTTAAGCTAATTATTATTTTAAACTTTCCATAAGCAGTCCTTAATTTACTTTTTTTTTTTACCTAGAGGCCTTCTGTTTATCAATTTTTTCATACAAAAGATCCATTATGAAAAAATGAATGGAATAATTGCACTGAAAAATATTTGGTTGGGATCATAACATCTCAAAGAGAGGCATTTAGTTTCAATTTTCAGATCTAGAAAAATGTCAAACATTTCTAGCTGTGGGCATCTAATTTAAAGAGTATAATTTTTTTTCTCTATAAATAATCACCCAATAATAGTTTCCTCCACAGCCAAGCTCTGAAAATGGAAGTCCAGGTAGTTAAGATGTGCGTTAGTCTTCAAAATGTTATATTTTGGAGATACTCCAAAATAATAATAATAATTTATTAAACTTGTATGCAGCCCAACTCTTAATGACTCTGGATTGCATAGAGATTTAAGATGCCCTCTGGAAATAACATCAAGATGGGATGAAGAAGATTATTACAAATACCTGGGCATCTTTTAATGTGACAACATACAGAACACTGAAGTCAAAAAGAAGGTTAGAAGTAAATAAGAGTGAAGAAGATCTTAAAGCCCAAACTGAGTGGGGGAAATACAATCAAGGCAATTAACAGCTGGGCAATTCCAGTCATTAGATATGCAGTGGGGATGGTTGGCTGGACTCAAGCAGAACTAAAAGCCCTGGCTAGGAAGACCAGAAAAATAATGACAATGACTAATGCCTGTCATTCAATACAGCAATGTTGACAGGCTCCACTTTTCAAGGAAAATAAGCGGGTGTAGAATCTTGCAAGTACACCACACAATTGAAGAAGAAAAATAGGCATTGGAAGAATATCTGAAGGACAGTAAAGAAGATGCACTAAAGTTAGTATACCATGAAAACTTACTGAATACCAGAGAGACAAAAGCCTATAAGAAAGACCAAATGAAGAATGAAAAGAGACATGGCAAGGCAAAGTATTACATGACCAATACACAAGAAAAACAAGCAGGTAAAGCAGATAACATAACCTGGCAATGGCTAAGAACAGGAAAGTTAAAGGAAGAGGGCTAATTCTGACTGCACAAGACCAAGTCTTAAGAATGAATGCATAAAAAGCTAGAATTGAAAAGACAGTCACAGATAGCAAATGCTACTTTGGTAAAGAAACTAAAAAAACAAACAGTAGGTCACGTAGTTAGCTGCTGCAAAAATGTCACACAGACAACAGGCAATAGCATGACAAAGTAGCAACAATAGCGCATTGAAATATCTACAAGAAATACCACTTGCCTGCAAGCAAGAACTGGTGGGACTACAAACCAAAGAAAGTAATAGAAAATGAAAAAGCTAAAGTGCTCTTGGATCTTAGAAGGCAAATAGACAAGTATCTGCCATACAACACCCCGGATATAAGAGTTATTGATAAGAAAGAAAAAGATCTAAATAATGGACACTATGGTACCTGAAGACAACAGAATAGAAGAGAAAGAACTGGAGAAAATCACAAAATATGGAGACCTTCAAATAGAAGTAGAGCAACTGTGTCAAAGAAAGCAAAGGTAGTACCAATAGTAATAGGCTCCTTGGATGCAAATCCAAAACATCCAGAGCACCATTTGAACACCGTCGGCATTGACAGAATCACCACAAGTCAACTGCAAAAGACAGCTTTACTCATAATATCTTACATATTATGACAACACTTTTAACACTATCAAACAACATCTGCCTATCCCAGGTCTTTGGGAAGGGTTTGATAGGTAGATAAAAATCCCAAATCCAGTCTAAATATCTGGCTGACTATGAGATGAACCACAATAATAACCTGCCTATCCTAGGTACTTGGGAAGGACTCAATAAGTGGATAAAAATGCCAAGTCTAGTCTAAACGTTTGACTAACTGTGTAATGAATCAGAATAACATAAACCCAAAAGCTCAAGTGCTTTTATGACAAGTTGCTTTTATAAGGGGTTGCCTCAAAAAGGGAAATGGTGTCATGCTGGCCAAAAATAATATTTAAAGACTGAGCCTTCTTGATGTACCCCTTATGACGATATTGCTGAAAGCTGAGCAACACAACTGTACTATTACCCCTAAAATGTATATCCCAGTCAAAATCTCAAAAACCCTAAAACTTCTTCTGTAACCCTAGAACCAGTCATATGTGTAATGGTATATGGAAATGACAGGGCAAAGAGATGCAGCCAAGGGAACAATCAGATAAAAGGTAACTTAGCCCACAGCAGGAATGTGGGTGGAGCAAAGGGCTTAAAAAAGGAGCTTCCCTAGTTTTTGACTAGTTTTGACCCCTCCTGTAAAGGGGACAGGAGGAAAAATATACTTATAAATTTGCAAAATTCTGCTAATATAACTTTATAATAAAATAAAATGAGCTCATTGTCCATGTTTCCTGACTGGTCTACTATGCAAGGCTGACAATATGTAAAGTGGCCTTGGTGTCTTTTTGTTCTCCAGCATCGAAGTAATTTAATTTATATTTCATAATTCAGAAATGTTCTCCCCCAAAAGTTATGCATAGTCAGGCAATTTAAGGTGGCACTTGCCCATTCA
>JANHZU010002260.1:125752-141452 GCA_032468055.1 Acrochordus granulatus | reverse complement strand
CCTTTTTCTGTACTATTTGCATTTGTACCAATTTGTAGCCAATGATCCACATCTAGAAAAAAATTCACATTGTACCAATATATATTAGGTCTTGACAACAAAATGAATGGTACATCTCTTCAACAGGTGTTGAGGGCAGGGATTTTTTCCAAAGAGAATAATCTGAAGCTACTATGCACTTACCTTCCTCTTGCCTGCCTGGATTTGCCATTGCAATTCTCATGTTGTATTTACTCCAGAAGAAGTCCAAAATGTTTTGAGGAACATGTACACTACAGCTGAGGAATGCAATCCTAACTTCTTTATTCATTCCCACATAGCTCAAAGATGCTTACTTCACTGTAGCTGATCTCTTGGGACACACACATGCATACTCATAATTACGGTAGGCAGTGTGGAAAAAGGAGGGAGGACTCACTACAATTTTACTTGTGCTGCTAGGCAAGTTAGGTAAATCTGGCAGACTCTGGGGTAGCCAGGAAGTTACATTTTATGTGTCTGTGGTGAGAGAAAGACAGCCACCTGCCAACTGTTCAGAGCACTTGCCAACATTACTAATAATAAATGCTGATGATATTACAACTAGAGAAAAGAGAACAGCATCAAGGAAGAAATGGATGACTGAGCATCTGTCAGAGACCAGCTTGTTTAAACATTTTCTTCCCTTAATTTTTCACGAAACTTACCCAATCCAGTTTATGCTTGAAAATGCATCACTGTGTAGGTCTCATTCTTAAAGACAATTGTTTTGCAGTGTTTTTTTTAAATGATCAGAATTCTATGGCTGCTGAATTATGGTAGAAAAGGATGGACTATTTTACAAATTAAATTTTTAAAATTGCAAGTTTAATAAAACAAGATTTTACAAATGGATATTTTATTAGATCCAAGGATTTCTAGTGTCAGACTCTTGATATCTGGATGGAATTGACAGTGCAACTGATACCTACTAAAGCTTCTCAAAATATAACTAATATACATAGCTATAAATAAAAAAGTCATTAAGATGAAAAATATTAATTTCTGGAGATACTACTTACCCCAAGTGGTTTTACTAGCAAAGATGCTCATTTGCCAAAAAGCTCATTGGGAATAATTTCCCTGAATGAATGTCATCGTTACAGGGGTTGATGGGGTAAAGTATCTTTTTAAAAGTATTGTTATTAATAAAATACTGTTTCCAGATCTGAGTATTTTCCCAGGACTAGACTGCACATTTTCAAGCAAAAGACAGAATTTTACTCTATCATTTTTTTACTGATAGAACTTTTGATTAGAGAAGCAGATTGAGCAAGAGACTCAAATACATGCAGAAAGCTAGATTACATAGAACAATTTTGATTAAAAAAGAACAGGCTTTCAAAAACTTTAATCCTTCAATAAATAACATTTTATTGCATATGGCTATTAAAGATAGCAGCCAAGATCAGTAAAGACTAAAGACTAAATTTTAATTCCATGTTTTCTCTTCCCCAGCAGGATCACTGATTATTCCTATATACATAATGTTCATTGGAAGACGCAGCAAGATAAATTAATTGTTTTACCTTAGCACAATGGCAAGAAATATATTTACTAATTCAGTGTCTGGAAACAATTATATTTCTAAAAAGAAAACACTGCTTATAACTGTTAATGTTACATAGCAAAAAATATTTAAAATTTAAGGTAAAATCAGGCAGAATGTACAAAGATCCAATATACAAAGTAAAGAATTAGCAAATTTAACATTTATACATTTTGGTTTCATATTGTAAACTAGATTAAGAATGTAACTATTTGCATATGCCTTGGTGAAATGTAAAGTATTGACAAGAAGTCAGTATATATTCAAGCTCATTTATTTTAGAAACTAACTAAACTATTATGGTATCAGGAAGTGATTTTTCCCTCTAAAGTCATCAGATGCAGTGCTCCATTATCTGAGGACATCATACACAGCTATCTTCATTAATTTAATTTATGATATTCCCCAAAACTTAGTTTCCAGATATTTTCGATCACAATTCCCACAACCAAAGCCAGTACTGTACAGGCATTGAGCAGGAACTTTAGAGATTGTAGTCAAAACCGTCTGCAGAAAGGTGGGGTATTGACTTTTTTCTTATTTGATAATTCCATACATATGCTCTCTTCCCATTCCCTCAAAGGCATCTTGAGTGGGTAGAGATTATACTCAAATACATTTTTTAAAAGAATCTTCTGTCCCAAAGCTCAGCATGAAAGCAGGAGAACTTTGCATCATCTTGAGCAATAAAGCATTAGTTCAGTAAAGATAGAAAGCACTGCTTCTGGTGAAATTATGTTCATTGTTTAAACACAGAAAGTGTTCAAGGAAAAAACATACGATTCCTCTTAGTAATGATCATGTACCTTTGAAATAACAATACATGTTTTAAAAGTTTCTTCAATCAAAAACAGATCAGAAGCAACAAGAGGAGGACCACTATAGTGCAAACTTTGAAGGTGAGATATGTAAAAATAGCAGCTATAACACCATGATTTTCAAAATATTGAATATGTATATCCTTGTGAATTATTTCTGGGAGAATGAAAATGTTGCCTTCTCCCTAAATATGCCTTTTTAATGGAAATTATTATTTCTTGTTAAAGAAAAATATTCAGCTTTACTGAAAAATTTGTATTTTATATAAAAGTCTGCCATTTTTCTGACACCTTTGTTTCTAAATTTTAGTTGCAAGAAAATAAGCTAACACCAAGAGTAGATGATAAAGATAACATACAAATAGGATAAAAGATTTTTGAAATCTGCAGAACTTTAAAAGATAAACAGAAAGTATCAAACAAATGTGTCAGAAGCATAGAGTGACATCACAATACAGTTTAATGGTACCAAATTTTGTTGCTTCCATAGCCTATCTTATATTTATCATAACTATATTGATAGAAATCTAATCTATCAAGTTTCATCTTGGTTTTAAGTTTCTCAGATCCCATTTTTGGGTTTTCCTGTAAGTAAATGAAGCAGCCAGCCTGCAGCAGGGTTTTTAATAGATTCAGTAAGGCTGACAACTGTACTATGCCACTGAGATAAAAGAAATGTCAGCTATTCTAAACCACAATACAAATCCAGTTTGACTTTTAACTGAGGTAGTTCTGTAGAGGTTTGAAAATATACTAGTAAACACTGTATTTTACTGCTGTAGCATGTTGAAGAGTAAGTACAGTTTATTGGTATTGAAAAGGCAATGATCACAATCCATCGGCTGAGGTCCAAAGTCCTAGAAGATATCATGCTGAGCACAATTTATGCAAACAGCGGCAGAGTGTTGCAATAGATCCTGGTGTGTGAGACAGGTTGCTTCTCCTCCAATAACAATGAAAATATGTTCTGAAAGCTACACGAAGTAGGAGAAAAATGGATCTTATAGCAACTTAAATCTAAAATGATGACAATTCTACCAAGTATAATGGTAAAACTGGTTTCTTCATTCTGGAAAGGGGGAAAAACAAATCAGTAAGTTCTAATAAAAAGTAACAAAGGGAAAGAGTATCCATAAGTACTAATCTATTTTTTTTAATCACTGGTTAATGTAGGCATGTCTACCCTCCTCAAAGTTGATTTCTAAGTCTGTATTCCTTCTTAGGAATTCAAAGCTGCTCCAGAAATATTTGTTAGTACAGAAGATACTTTCTTAAAAGCTGCAAAGACCCTGTTAAGTCTCCCCTCAGTATCACTGCCACAATTCTCCTCCTAGATTCAGGAACAGGAGATTAGAAACTATCCACTTCTTCTAGTAAAGATAAAATAAACATAGGTGAGCAATTAGTTCAAATACTTTGGCCACCTAATGCAAAGTGAGGACTCATTGGAAAAGACCGTGATGCTGAGAAAAAATGAAGGCAAACGGAGAAGGGGATGGCAGAGGATGAGATGGTTAGGTAGCATAGTCAGTGTGATGGGTGTGGGCTTGGATGGACTCTGGGAGGCAGTGCTGGACAGGGAGGCTTGGCATGCTGTGGTCTATAGGGTCACAAAGAGTTGGATGTAACTGCATGATTGAACAACAAAAGGCGAACAATTATTTCAGAGAACACAAAAGATTCTTCTCTGAATTATCTGATCTCTTTACTACATGCTACCTAGGAAACAGAGTGTAGATTTGTGATGCACTTTTCCTCTCCTTCATAGCTTTCTTCTTGTTTTGCTTAGTATAGGTTTTTTTGTAGGTTCAAAGGACAATTTGGCAAAGAAAAGAAATATAAATGTTCCAAGAGAGATAATAAAACAACAACCCTTGCAAAATTGGGGATTCAACCTCATTTATTTTAGAAATTAACTAAACTATTATAGTACCAGGGACTCAAGATCATGAATTTCCATGGTTCACAACAGAGTTATGAGTATTGGGACACAAATGCATTGGGAATAATTTAGAAAATATACCTGGAATATATAAGAACACAACTGCATCTTTTAGCAAGTATTTAAAGCAGCTATATCTTTTCTCAGCTGTCACCAAAGCATCACTCAGCTCTTGTGAGCAACTTAACAACAGACTGACTGAGAGCACCACTCATCCCATGGGTATCAAGAGCATTCAGAGAGAGCAGGAAAAGGTCAGATAGACAGCACCACCATGAACAAAAACTGGCAGTACTGAATTCATTGAATGAGTTTATTTTCACAAGATTTTGTAATGTGTTTTCCTGTATCAAAATTTCATTCTGTGAAGATTCTTGTGACTGACTAAATAGATATCCTGCTAGCCGGTTTAATATGTTGTTATCCATTTCTTGAGATGGCACATAGTATGCCAGCACAAATTTATTGTCAAAATTACCAGATTGTAGTCCACATTGTTAGCAAAAATGGAGCAAAAAAAAAAACCAAAAATGGTATTGTCTTAATAATTTACTTTGGAGAAAGCTAAGATGCAGTGATTGTTATATTTTCCTGCTAAAGGGAAAAAATCCACTGATCCCTCTTCCTAATTTGGGCTGATCTGGGGCAGGAATTCTAGGAAAATAGGAGAAGCTCTTTTCCCCCAGATCCCCTGCAAGTGCATGGGCAGGCTGTAAAGGAGATTTGGGAGACAGGAGTATCTCCTCTTTCCTCTAAGATTCCCCACATAACTTCCCTATACCATGTGGGTAGACTTGGGCTGAGCAAAGAGTCCTGCTTCAGGAAGTACCAAAGACCTGTTGTAGGAAGCCTACAAAGACCTGTTGTAGGAAGCCAAGGAAATTACTTTGAAGAAAGATCCAAGAAGTTGTTAGAGAAACACCAGGTGCAGAAGCATCCATTAGCTCCAGAGAGGCAAAAGAATATTACAAGGAAACTCAGACTAGCCCTCCCCTGATTCCTCTGGGTACAAGAGAGAGGAAAGGGAAGACATGGGTAGATTTGCAAGATTCTGTTATTACAGCTTTTCTTATAGTATACTTCTGGTCTTCCTATGGAATCTGTTTCCCAATCTGATCTATCTTGAAGGGTTGACACCTCTTCACACACTGTGAGGAGAATCCAGTAGATGCCCTACATCATGTAGTGACTGGTTGTGTGTTAGAACAAGAGCTATCGTTGATGCAACCTGTATGAGAGAGGTTGTCAGCAATTTGTAGGCAACTACTAGGCAACTACTAGTAGCTGAGGGAGGAATTGCTTGCACTTATGGGTAGTTTGTGAGTTGATTACTGCTGTAAGAATTTGGAAATTCCTTCTGTAATAGCCAGAGCTACCACTATGCACAACTGATAGCATCTGGCAGGGCTGATGCTGACTGAAGTGGGAATTCCTCATGCTGTGTTCATATGTTACAGGCCAATGCTGACCTTGTAACTTGCTATGTATCCCCACCCCCAGTTAAATTGATAAGCATGCTGGCTACTCATGCATAGCGATGGTTTATATGATTATATGCCATACAGGGAATCTGTAGAGTGCCAACAAGTTATGGGAAGTGGGAAGTTTCTGCAGTTCAACCATTATTTAACTTTTTGATGTGGTTGCTGATATGCCATGCAATAGACAGGGGAAGGAAATGTGCCCACCTGCCAAAAGGGCCAACAGAAGATGGGAAATCCCCCCTCCATATAACCAGCTCAGTTACCACCAAGGCTTTGGCCAAAAGAAAGTGTAAAAACCTCAAACTTCAGCTACAGCTTTAGCATTCTCCTTGGTCCAACTCTCCAAGCTGACATAAAGTCATTTATGAGTACACTCTGGCTGTGTTAATTTAGGAATCTATTTTACCATTGTATTAATTGCTTCAATTTCTGGCACTTCTCAATGCTAGTAATCAAGTTATCTATGTATATATTGTTGTCATTTCCAAATTAAATCAAACACTATCAAGATCCATAGACTAACTAGGCTTACATTTATCCCCATCATATATTCTTCCTCTTTTAATGCAACAATATTTAACTTATATCCACAGATTTAACCATTTGAGGGATCAATAGCGATTTAACAAAGGTACACATCTTCTTGCCAACTATGAAACAGGTTATTTTTGAACTATTAAATAAACACTCATAAGTGAAGGCCTACCTCTACACACTTATTTTGTATCTCCTTAGCTGATAAATACTTTTAGCTATTAAGTTATTTATTTTACTTTTTGAGTAGGACTGAAGCGGAAGGTGCAGAGCTTAACAGTGACAGTAATCAATTATTATTCCTCCATAGTTCTTTGCCTCTTTTAAATGACAAATGCACAGCCCTTAATCACTTGGAAATGAGTAGAAACAGCAAAACATTGTGCAGATTAGGATCAAATTCTAGGTGAAGACAACTATCAAAGCTTTTCTTCCATTTTCTCACTAAAAGCAACTAATACCAAATTATTTACTTCTTTGTCTTGCTTATCTTGTAAAATACACTTGGCTTATTTGGCTCAGCAAGTTCAGAGAATAAACTTGAATAGGAGCTGTGCATTGTTGAATTAGGAGGGCACTGGGAGGAGCAAAGTAGCACGCAAGTAGGGAAAAGGCACTCACACTCAGACTTGATATTATTTTATGTATTTTCAAGGTTTCTATTATTTCAGTGACACCTTTTTATCATTTACAGATTTTTGCTAGACAAAATACAATGCTAATTACTATGATATATACAAACTTAAAAATTACTACTGTTAAATTATTAGAGATATTCTGTTAAATGCTAGCATTTTCCTTGTTTCCTGATTATTTGGGATGGGTTTACTTTTAAAGTTAATATCAATAGAATAACACTGAAAAAGTGTATTTAGTATTCACTATTCCAAGTTTTCATACCAAACAATTCAAAATTATAAACCTGTTGTGTAGCTTTGTTTGAAACTTGCAACAAAATGCATATCACTGCATGCTGCATATGAAAATAATGTAACAATTCCATAACAATTAACCCCACTGAATTTATTAAGGCATCAGGAATTGCATGAACTTCACACTTGAGAGGGAACCAAAGTAATTATTGTGTAACTCTGGGATGATAAATGTGCACACAGTTTATAGTAATGGATGATTGAGACCCATTTGTTGTCAACATCTGAATCTATTGGGTTTGTCTTTTTTTTTGACAAGGGTGAAGAAAGATTACACAATCTTGTTAAGTTTTTTTGATATACATTTTCAGGGTTTGTTTTTCACCTTTTATATGATGTACGTACTCTCCATTTTTACTACTTGGTATGTCCCTTTTTCTCATGTAAAATAAATAAAAATAGTGGTTATCATTCTGTAACAGAGAACAGCAAGAAGAACTCTTGAGAGTTCTTCATTCAAGAAGAATGAGAGAAAATATACCAGAGAGAGGGAATAAAAGCATGACTAGCTTAAGTTCTCTGTATCAAAATAAAAAGGATATACAGGCAAAAATGTCAATAGCACAGTTTTATTTATGTTTACTCTGAATCTAGCCAACTTGGCTCATCTCAAAAATCAAGGCCGGATAAGATCTGGTCCATTAGGGCTACAGTATCTAGTCTGCAAAAATTTGGACTTGTTAGCAGTAGTAAAGAATGTATTTTCCCTACTTTTGTATGATATGGTAGTCCTTGATTAGTATTTGGATCTGAGGTATTACAGACGCAGAAGATTAGATTGAGAAACTGAAAAAACATTCTGGAAGAAGGAAATGGTAAATGAGTTCTGTATTGCTGCCAAGAAAACGTCACACTTATGTCTATAAAATCATTAAGGGTCCAGCTCTATTTTGAAGAAAATATACATATTTTCTCTTTACTATCTCCTTTTTTCAGTATGAATTACTCCTAGAATTGGATCTTTAAAATATTACTGGACTAAGACATAACAATATACGAACTCCATATTTAAATTTGGAATACTTTTGTATAATCTTAAGATAGCATATCTCCCAAATTCAGCAAAATAATTTGGAGGGGTGCAGTGGTGCAAACAGTTAAGACGCTGGGCTTGTTGGCTGGAAGGTCAGCAGCCCGAATTCAAGACCCAAGCACTGTCATGCAAGAGGATAAGCTCCTATTGTCTGCCCCAGCTCCTACCAACCTAGCAGTTCAGAAGCATGTAAAAATGCAAGTAGATAAATAGTTACCACCTTGATGAGAAGATAGCAGCATCCATGTGCCTTGGCATATAGTCATGCTGCCCACATGACCACGGAAGCATCTTTGGATGAACCCTGGCTCTTTGGCTAGGAAACAGAGATGAGCCACCACTCCTCAGAATCAGCCAGGACTGGCAGGCGAAACCTTTCCCTTTACCTAATGTGATTTCACCTTCTCCATTCCTGAAAGGGGAGCAGGAGTAAGTTTGCAAACTCACCTTTCACTAGAGATGTTTTCTGAAGATGGTGGGCCAGGACATTTATATTGGCATAAGTACCATTGATACTTTCATTGAGAAGACACCTGTGTTTGTGCTTGACTTGGTCTCCAACTGCAAGATCACTTCCATCCAATGTATCAATTGCAATGTAGTTGAGGCCATTCTGGAAGCCAGCTGAGGTTTCCCGGCACATGGAACTGCTGTTCTGCTCCTCTCCCAAAATTTCATTTTTCCTGAGGGACACATTTTCTACAGAGGCAGAATTCTGTCGTTTAGGATTGTGTGCAAAGGAAGGAGAAACAGGAGTCACTGTGGTAGTTGATAAAAAAGTTTCTGAGCTGTGCCTCCGACGCCCCTGAGGATCAGCACGAATTACTTTGGCTCCATGATTGGGATTAAAAGAAGGACTAGCAAAAACAAAGGCCTCCACTCCAGGAAGGGCAAGTTGCTTCAGCCCAGAGCCAGGGCCAGTTACACAAACACTTTCTGGCTTGTGTGAGATGGGCTGGGGTGGTGCAGTGGAAGTAGTAAATATCATCTCTGCATAGTCTTCAGAAGATGGGCTGGAAATACAAGCCATCTGCATTCCAACCTTTAAATAATACTTGTTTAGCTGCCCAGGGTTAGGGCAGGATCCTGGCAAAAGCACTTCTTCCAAGGACCCCAGAGAGATGGCATTTGGCTGTGGATCATCAAAACTGAGGTTCATATAGTTGGAAATTCTTGAGCCATTATGCTCACCTAAGCCAGGGTTAAGCAGAGAGGGTGAACTCTTACAGGCTGGTGCCAGTGAATAGCCAATGTCAACATAGTCTCCACTGGAACCCTGGGGTTCCTTTGGAAGAGGCTGCTCATTCATGCTGGGTAGCAAAAGCCCTAAAGAAGACTGGCTAGGCTGGGCATTGCCTGTCTGTTGGCTGAAAGAACTCTGAGTTTGATTGCGATACATGGATAAATGAATTGTAGTATTGTTGCATGGAGCAAGAAAGAATTTCCCTTTGGGAGTGAAATTTTGTCTCCCTGTTGGAGAGCTCATAAGCACATACTGGTCATTGTCCTTTCTTTCGTTGTGGGAATCTGACTGCTGTTGGCATGCATGCGATAGGCTGCTCAAGTAGCTAGCCTGGCTTCCAAGCCTCAGGGCATTGAAATGATCAGTAGAGAGCACAGATGAATTCAAAACAGAGGGTCCATGCAAAGGGGGCAGAAGTAATGGGGACATACTGATATAGTCATCATTGGCCAATCTCTCTTCTGGACTCCCTCCGGGCAGCCTGGCAGTATTGGTTCCCCACATGTGCATGTAGCCGGAATCATCTGGAGAACTCTCCCTGTGGATCTTATAGGAATGAGACTGTGCAATCTGCTGAGGAGCTGATACACTAGTGGGGTGCATAGACATATAGCCATCAGGATCAGTCTGCAGTGGCAAGATAGATGCTATGCTGGGATTCATGGGCATATAACCATCCTCTTTAGGCACACTGCAGCCTAAATGTGACCCGTCACTGCTGATGCCACCACATCTAATGTCCACATCACAATAATCCTCAGGATAAGGAGAATAGGTTGTCTTTGGAGAATATCCTGCTCTTGAAAAGGTGGCCTGCATGAGTGTATACTCGTCCAGAGAGGTGGAGGAAACTGGAGGAGGCAAGGAGCCTTGATGTGCTGGTATTGTCAAGGAGTAAGTACGTTTCCTGGGAACCTTGTCCTCTCCACAAAGATATGGCTGATGGCAAAGAGGTTCCCGTTCCATTGCAATGTAACCATCCAACTGCCAGCCAGGTGGAGTCTCAGGTGTGTTGCTATGGTGGCTTGTTGCTGAAGAAGTTGAGAAAGGTAGTAGGTCTGCAGCTGGACTGGAGCCTAATTCCTCAAATGTCATAAAGCCAGTTAGGTCAGTGGGGGAACCCGAGGCAGAAACGCTGCAACTGGATAAACGTTGAGAGGTCAACTTTGGCCCCAGGGAGGAAGAATGCCCTAAAGCTAGGCAACCACCAGAGTGGATCACTGTTTGCCCCACTAGTGGGCTAGGGCCCCTCCTGATGGCAAGGCTGTGAGGGATTTGCCCAGTTTCTGGGCTCAGGGGGCTGCCAGACAGTGAATTGGCCCTAATTCCATCACTTTCGCTGGCCGTCCGCACCCGGCTGCTGCTGCTGCTGCTGCTGCTGCTGCTGCTGCTGCTGCTGCTCCCTGCTACAGTCAGGATATCGGTGCGCGATCGGCGAAGGCCAGTCTGGCTGGGGAGCAGAGGCGCTAGCGGGTGATGAGCGTGATGGCGGCGGCCAGGAACAGAGATGGGCCGACTGCACATAGATGATAGCCCTCCGCTCCCGCTGCCGGTCACAGCAACTGTGGTGGCGCCGCCAGACGAGGAGGACGAGGACTGGCTCTTGCTACGCGGGCGGAACTCTACGAGCTCCCGCAGAGCCTTCATGGCCTCCAGGATGGTCTCGTGGATGTTCTGCGCCACCACCGAGTCGTCGGCTTGCATCCAGAGCTCCCCGGGCCCCGTCGAGGCCGAGCGCCCGAGTTCCATGAAGAAAAAGCTGTCCGAGTGGCCGCATCGGCGGATGTTCATAAGCTGCAGCGTCACGCAAGGCCGATCGCAATTGAGTCGCACCAGTCCGACTGTGTGCGCCGCCAGGCACAGGCGGTGCACGCCCGTGAGGTTGCGGCTCTGCCCGAGCCCCTTCGGCTTCAGCGTCACCTGCCACACCTCGCGGTAGCCAGCGGATGAAGGGGGCCTGCAGCCCGGCTGCCTGTAGCTGAAGTCCTCGCAGGAGGCCAGCTGTGATGGATGAGAGCCCTGCGTCGCGGCCTGGCTCTCCCGGAGCAGCTCCGCGATCGCTTGGTACCAGGCCTCCTGCTCAGGCTCGCTTTCAGCCGCCAAGGCGAAGTACTCGTCGCGCGTGTAGAGGGCGATGAGGTGCTTGTGCTTGGCGTCAGCTCGCTTGTGGATATTGAGGCAGGCGTCGAGGGCAATAGTCCTCTTGGGGGCCGGGGACTTACTCCGCCACTTCTTCTCGCTTTCGTAGTACTCCAGTCGAGCGGGCTGCTGCGGCGACCCCTCCTCCCCCGCCGCCGCCCCGCCACTGGGGGCGCGGAGCACGAAGAAGCGCTTGTGGCCATGCTTCTGCTTGCGAAGGTAGCCGCACTTGCGCACGCCCGGCGGTGGCTGCTGCTGCTCCTGTTGCTGGTTGTTGTTGTTGTTGTTGAGATTGGCGCCAGCCGAGGAGCTGCTGGGCGATTCCGGCGCTGGGGAGGTCGCCATCCCCGAGGACGGGACGGGCTCCAAGGAGGGCGAGCCCAGAGCTTCCGCGACGCGCGGCACCTGTCCCGGTCCCCTCTGGGTCTGCCCTGACCGTCAGCTCGCGCTCCTCCGGCTCCGTCTGCCCGAGGCTACTGCGCAAGCTCCTTCAGTTTCAGCACCACGGACGCAGCGAGTTACTTCTTCTCGCTCTTGGCTCGTCCCCGCGAAGAGCAAAACAACACGTGAACTGCCGGTTACCCAGCAGTTGCCCAGACTCTCACGCACACGGAGGGATGGGGTTGCGGGGAGATGCCGCCTCCAGCCTTTCATCCCATCCCGCTCCACATTGGGTGCCACACCGCGTAGAAGGCAGCTTATCCCACCAATAGCGTGGAAGAGATAAGCTCCCCCTCAAGGCCTCTTGAGTATTATTGGATGGAGGCCGTCGTCTTTTTCCTGCCCCGCCTATCCGTCCCTCCTGTTTCCCTCCCTACCTGACCTCCCGCAACAGCGTTGCCTTGCAGAACTCCTCCTGCGCAATGAGCTGCGACTTTGGTCCTCAGGAAATTGCCTTGATGGTCCTAAATTTGCGGGCGCTCGGAAGCCCTAAACTCAAGATTATTTATTCCAGAACAGGTCTAAATAGATCTGTAAGTAATTGTGTATGTTGAGCGCGCGCATACATACTAGAATCCCTTGTGAATTAAACGTCACGTGATAGCTCTCCCGGAGCTACCTGGATAACATGCTGTCTGTGGAACTGGAATATTACGGGGGAAGCCATAATATGGTGCAAAGGGGAGAGCGACTGGACATTTTCTGTAGTGGTGAAAAGGCGGATGGAATAGATTTGAAAGGACTAAGGTAGGAGAAACAGAAGCTGAAAAGGGAGTAGACATCTTATACAAATCTTCTCTTTTACTTAAAGTTCTCAGTTATTTCAGCTGTTCCTCATAGGGCTCGCTTCCAAATGCCTGGAACCATCTGGTTGCTGTCTTCTGAACATATTATAATTTGTCAGTGTCCTTCTGAATACCTGCTATCCACAACTGGTTGCAGAATTTCAGAATTCTTTATTTTTTTAAATTTGGTTGCTGAATTGCATTGCTGGTTCGTGACTATCAAAAGCACTCTGCAGTTTTCTTGGCAAGTCTGGAGGTTGAGTCATGGCAACTGGACTTCTCTTGTTGGTTTGAGACATTTCACTACTTATCCAAGCAGCTTCTTCAGTATGAGAAAAATGTTGATTAGAGGATCCCACATATGTCTTCCAGGATGGCTGCATTTCTCACTTAACCTGATTAGGCTCATTAGATGAACCATAGGAGATGTGAATAGAGTCTTTGGGATGTAGATAGGGGACAAGTTGTGTCTGAGGCCTCCACCTCTATTGAGGGAAGGATTTTCCACTTTGGCATGGATGGATTCCTTCACTCTTCTCTCAAACCACCTATCTTCTCTGTTCAAAATGTCAACATTGTCCTCAGATGGGTAATCTTTTTCTTTTAGATTAAGGTAAATTGCTGATCCTAGTCCTGTGGTGTTGCTTCTCCTGTACTGGGCCATCCATAAAGGTTGTTTGGTTTCTCAGCCTTTGGACTCATTTGAGGACTGGGGTGATCCAGGAAAATATATCCTCATCCATAGAATGTCACTAATGAATAACTTTGAGACAGTCACTCAGTCAGTCCAACCTATCTCACAGGATTGTTATCAGAATTAGATTAAATTAGATGCTCATATGATATTTTAAATTTAAAACCTCATAATTTTTAATAGTAAAATGAAAATATTTTAGTGCCCCCCCAAATCATACTCCCCAGTATGATCCAAATTCAGGAATCATGAAATTTTCATGAGGAGGTGAGAATGAAACCTGATTATGTGCCATTAGGTCAGTGTCAACTCTTAGCAAATATATCAGTTTTCTCCAGTAGTCTGTCCCCAATCCAGTCCTTCAGATGTTCCAATTGCATATCCATAACATTATAATGGAGTCTATCCACCTTGCTTCTGGTCACTTTTTTGTCTTCCCTTCCACTTTTTCCAGCATTATAGACTTCAGTCAGGTAAATGCTTTGGAAATTAGATGGATGCTTAAAGAATAAAACTGAAATTTAGATTGTGTGCAGTCTGAATGTCAGATTTCACATTTGGTAATATAATTTAATGTTAGGAGCTTTAGAGAGAAAGTGACATCTGATGGAATAATTGGCAGAAAACAGGCTCTATAACTTATTCTGAGATTGAGTTACATTCCAGTAACTTCTCCCATTTCTTTGTAAAATTCTAAAAACACAACTGAATGATTGCCTTGGTTCTGACCAAAGTTTTAACTAATTTGGTGTGATGATTATGGTGCTGGGTTGATTAGTGACTGGGTGTCAGTGAGTTAGTCTTCCCTTAGGTATAAAAGATGATTGAATGACTTTAATCTGCTCACTCACAGTTCAATCCACTCACCAGATTGTTCTTCTGTAGACAAGAGGATGCAGAAGCCCTGTGTATATTGTTTCAACTTGTACAAATAATTGGAATATAAATCTATTAAATCTGCCTCCCTTAGTGGCCAACTTAAGTGGCTCTTAAAAAGTACAATCACAGTTTCCCAATTGTATCAGCAATTGATACTGAGCAATATGATGTAGCAGTGTTCATGTGGCACAGCAACTTGTTATTCCTGAATCATGTTTCCTGCATTTATCTAATTGTCTGATTTTACAAACACCTGGAATGCGAACCACAGTGGCCATAAAACTTTAAACTAGGATATAATAAAGGTTAATAATGTATGGTTCAGCATATGAAAGGATAAAGCCACTGTCTTAGCATCTTGTGTGAATTAAGTTATAATTGTCAGGCCCTAAGAACCAAGAACAAGACATGGAGTTACTTATGAGCAGTTTTCTTTATAGTTCTTTACCTATAGTCAGAATCTTGCTAGACTACAGCAACTATTTGCATGACTACAGATATAGTCTAGGAATAGCTAGGGTAGAGCTGTTTTAACTCTCATCCTGTCAACCAAACTTTCCAAGCTCTGCTGCCTCTTTGCTCTCTGGACAGCAGCCCCTCCCTGCCCATCTGAAAGTTATCACAAATCCACTGTTGGACCCTCTGCAGTTTGTGTATCAGGCAAATAGGTTAGCAGATGATGCTGTCAAAATGATACTGCATTATATCCTGCAACATCTAAATTACCCAAGTTTTTTGTGGACTTCACCCAGTGCTTAACACGATCATCCCAATCATTCTTCACTATAAATTGCCCCAGCTCACCGTGCTTACCTATAACTCTCAGTGAATACCACCTTCATGACAGATAGGAAATAGCCAGTGAGGCTAGGAAAATACCTTAGACATTTAGCACTGGTGCTCTCAGCTGCTCTTTTCCTTGTACAATGACTGCACTGTTGGGAACCCCTCTATCAAAGTTCTGAAGTTTGTGGACAATACAACAGTCATTAGACTCATTTGAGAGTGATAAGTCTACATACAGATGGGAGCTTAAACAGCTGGCCCTGTGGTGCAGTCGAAACAACTTGGAGCTGAATATGCTCAAAAATTCTGGGGATGATAATGGATTTTAGGAAGAATTCTCCTATTTCACTGCCTCTTACCATACTCAGCAACACAGTATCAGCAGTATAGTCCTTCAAACTTCTGGGATCTATAATCTCCCAA
>JANHZU010002260.1:58727-69871 GCA_032468055.1 Acrochordus granulatus | reverse complement strand
ATGGTTGAACCTCTGGCAGAGCTCTCATCTTCATTAGAGCACACAAGCCCCCCAACCACAGCAGGTGGTGCCTCACTAGGGGGGAGAAGGAGCCGTATGGCGTTATTTCATGAATATACATACAGGAGCTCTATGGTATTATGCCATGAATATACAAATCAACCTGATCAATAAAAAATCCTTTTTAAAGTATTTATGGCCTACAAATAGTATATTTTTAAAGATACCATAGCAAAAGAAGCCATGCATTGGAAGATCTTGGAAACAATCTGATTGAAATAAATTTACTTTATTTTCCTTAGAACCTAGCTGTTAGAATCGCAGTCCCATTTTAGAGTATAATCTTCCCAAAATCTATAACAACAGGGAAAATCTCAAGTTTAGATTTGGCTATGCCATATAGAATCTTTGTTCTACATGGAGGTGTTACTATCAGTGGCATGATTTGAATTCCTTGTTAATATGAAAATATATGAGTCAACGCTTTTTCTGGTTGCATATCTTTTTAAATGTAATTTTATTAAAAATTACAATTACAACAATAAAAGACTAATACAAACTACACAAAAGAAGAAAAATAGAAGTTGCAGTAAAGAAAATAGAAAAAAATAGATCAGGAAGAAAAAAATAATATTGCAAAAAAGAGAGAAATATATAAAGAAATGACCACCCTTCCTCACATCAAGTATAAACAATTTCACTAACTTATCACCATCTCTTAAAATACAACAAATAATATATTTTTCCAATCTCTTACCTATAAACAAATCCTTAAAACTTTGTCATTTTAATCCTGATGTCAACAAAAGTGCATTAAGAGTTACCAGAGATAGCACCATATCTATTTTAACCTGGATTAAATAAATCAATTTTATATTCCTTCCTGTTTATCAATCTTGATCTTTTATTCCTTCAAATAATACCCTGTTTTTTTAAACTTTTAAAATCAAGTTTACACTACTGTCTTTTAAGGAGGCAAAAATTTTATATTCCTTCCTGTTTAACAATCTTGATTTTTTATTCCTTCAAATAATATCATGTATTTTTAAAACTTTTTAACTTGCCAGTCCAAAAGTTTTAATCTCTCCAATATAAAATAAAGAAAAATGATTCAGCTATAAGACTTGTTGAAGCTTACTGTCTGTAAAGGCTGCTTTGTGAGTATGAGTTTAATATAATCCCGACTCCCAACCATTCCACTCATAAGCTGACCATAAAAATAGCAATTTCCATGTCGATTTGAGGGGATATCCAGAGTCAAGTGGATGATCTAAATGATCTGTTCTTTGTTCCAGAGAGGTTACATCAGCTCAGATCCAGCATTCAACAGGAATTCCTTTCACAAAAGTGGTCTTGCTATCTGGCAAAAGCTTGCCACAATGCTTACAGGAAGTGTCCCTGTCATGTCTTATTTATTTTAATCCTGCTTTTTTAAAAATAAATAACTGAAAGGCAGTGAATACCCCTAATGATCCTTCCTCTTCTATTTTACCACAACAACAACTTTGTGAGATGAATTGGGCTAAGAGTCAACAAGCTGGCTTTCATGCCTAAGGCAGGACAAGAACTCATGGTCTCCTGATTTCTACTGTGGTGTCTTAACCACTTGATCAAGCTGGTTCTCAAATCTGGTTGGCAGTTGTTTGAGATGGGGAGCCATATAAATCAAATAAATGAATAAATAAAAGTGCAGATTCTGACAGATACCAGATTTATCACAACTTTTTTACTATTGTACTATCCGATGATCTGTCAAAGACCAACTTAAGCAGTCTGAACATCTGGCATAGTCAGTTATGGTATACTCAGGCAGATGTTAAAATGATAACAGAACAATACTGATATTTTATTATACAAAAGGAAGGATGTGAAGCCAATCCAATTTTAAAATTATACTAGAGCAAGCTTTTATGTCAGATGCTATATGGTGCATAAAACTGCAATAATAATTTGAATCAGCCTTTGGAAATTATATACAAATATCTATTCGAATATTCAACCATCCTTTCTTAGGTCTATTGGGCTCTAGGTTTTTATTGGAAAGCACTTGCCACAGATGTTTTGATCAACTGCTGTAAAATAATTCTACAAAGCCAAAAAGCTTCATCTTTTATTCATATACATAATTTCTACTAATATAGTAGTCTGCATCCAGACAGGGCAATGGTCTGTGTCACGGCTTTTTTGGTTTTTCTTTAAGAAGTTCTTAACATTAAATCCTTGCTCCAAATTATGTCACATCAAAAGAAAAGCTAAACTAAGATACTATTATTTATTAGAGATAGGTTTTTAAAACAAGCTTATGAAATACTTCATTGTAGTCTTGATGTTCTGTATTTCACTGTTGCAGTTCTGTAGAGTTGAATCGGTCTGCCTTTTTGGAACCAGAAAGCTTTCCCAAGCCAAAGAAATCACTGTTTGTTGGGCAGAAGCTCACTCTGTCTGTTGGAGAAATTGTCAGTGGGGAACCTCTACAGCCCATGACTCATCATGTACCTTTCTGCAGTTTTAATGCTCAAAACAAATATATAGGAGAGAATGCAGGAGTGGATTCGGTCAGTCATCTTCAGAAAATCAGTGCTGATATGACAGGTAAAAGGTTACAGTCACAAAATGGGAAACATAATTGCTTCCTAAATCCTATTAGAAACCACACACTGGCTTGCCATTGTTTGCATTTACTATATACATTTTAGTACTGTGAAACTTTAAAAATAAATACAACAAAGTCTTCTTACAGTGATTAATTTTAATGTTTTTGCAACTCATCTGGTTGAAAGGATATATTCTTTATTTGTAGAAAGCAAGGTGAATTAATGTAGAAGTACATACAGAACTCTTGCATGCTATTTTTTTCATCAAGTTTGTAATAATTTGTATGGAACTGCTGCTAACTCATCTTAAGGAAGGTTCAGTTTTTTTATTTTAGATCAATGCTTTGACTTGATCTTATCCTTTAAAAGAATGCAGGTTTAGAAGTATAACTTATTGTATAATTATCATATTTTTAGGGTTAGGGCTAGCATTAAAGTATTTCACATATTAATCTCTCAGTGATAAGTCATTATTATTCTTATTGTAGAACTAAATTTAGGCAGAGAGAATGTCTGAAGTTATCTAACAGTATTCTTAGCAGAGAAAGTTTCAGATAGGAATCCTTTGGTCAGTGATTCATGTTATGAGTTAATGCATTACCACAGTAACAAGAGGAGAAAAAAAGAATTCTAAACAGTGGTATACTTTCCCAATTCTTGCTGCTTAGAGTTTAATCCCTGGCTGAATGTGCCTTTTTGAAATAATATTGTTTTTATTGAAGAACATGCTAGTATGTGAATTATTGTCAGGTGATTTTTTAAGATCAGTCCATTTGTATCTCATTGTACTTTCTGTAGCAATATGATAACTTTGCTGGCTTGCTGGGCCTGTTGCAACTTCACCAGAGCCCCTTCTGCCAGGGTGACCCAGGATGGCCTGCATGGTAATGGTCCTGTGGCACAAGGCCACACCATACTTTGCCCTATCCTATCAATCCCTTACTTTGTCCTGTTACTGCCTGTCATGACGTAGACATGGGGTTGGGCTTTGAGAGAACCACAACTAGCAGAAGAACAGATGGGTTTTAGAAGCAATAGAAGCTGCACAGATGTAATTTTTAGACTTAAACAACTAATAGAAAAGAATATGGAACACAATAAGAACCTCTTTGTCAGATTTGTAGACAGGAGAAAGCATTTGATAGCATTGATAGGAAATTGCTGTGGTAACAATGACCCAATATGGAGTAAGTGAACATCTTACTAGACTAGACTATGTAAAAGCTTATATAGTGATCGCAGAAGTGTAGTTAGAACAAATTAAGGAACATTGGAACCCTTTGCAGTAAAGTCCGGAGTAAAATAGGGATGCATACTATCATCACTATTGACAGCATAAGCAAGGAAGCTTGGCCCAAGAATGGAAATAATATCAACAAATTACTCTTTGCAGACAGTCAGGCATTGATACCAAGTACAATTAAGGAACTGTAACAACATCTTATGTTTATGAACCAAGAATGAAAGACAAATTTTATGAGAATCAGAAGAAAGAAGACAGAAGAAATGGCAATTGGAAGACAAAAGGATACCTTAAATATAACAAAAGAGGGTACAAATATAAAACAAGTACCAGAGTTTAAATACTAGGAACAACATTCACTGAAAATGGAAAAATGGAAAAAGAGGTTAAGGATTAAAAGATGCAGTAAGGCAAACCAAGTATTGGGACAGGTAAACCCTCTCCTGCAATATAAGGCAGTATCAATCAATACATAGAAGCATCTCATACAAAGCGTATTCATCCCCACCCTCTGCTACCAGTGTCAAACATGGACACTCACAAAAAACATAAAAGAAAATTAGTCACCACGGAAATGAGATGTTTGAGTGATCAGAAGGGATAATAAGGAGTGAAGTCATAAGAGAAAGAATTGGAACCAATCTTAAATACAAAGACAGCAAATAAAATGGTTTGCTCATCTGGAGAGAATGTCTTGGGATTCCATACCACACAAGGCATATAGAAAAAGAGGAGATTTTCAAATATAGTCAAAGAGATAGTCAAAGAGATAGTCAAAGAGATAGTCAAAGAGCAGACCCAGAAGGAGATGGAGAGACAACATTAAAGATATACTACAACAGCGTCAAACAATGCTGGTTGAGGCTGCTAGAAGTGCAAGAACCAGAAGTTTCTATCTCCCTTGACACCCAGAGTGGAAACAGAGGAAGTAAAGAAGAAGATGATTTTTGAAGAAGAATGCACATCTTTAGAGTTGAATATGTTCAGAACTGTGGAGATGGCAGTTAATTTTAAGAAGAGTCCTCCTATTTCACCATCTCTTAGGATACTCAGCAACATCGTATCAGCAGTACCATTATTCAAATTTCTGGGCTGTATAATCTCCCAAGACTTGAAATGGATGGCTGACATTAGCACCATTATTAAGAAGGCACATCAGAGTGTCAGCTCAAGAAGTTCAATCTTCCTCAAGAGCTGCTGATGCACTTCTACAGAGGAATAATTCAGTCTATCCTTTGTATATCTATAACTGTCTGGTTCAGTATGGCAACCATGCAGGACAAGTACAGACGCCAACAAACAGGACTGCAGAATAATTGCAGCTAGCCTGCCCTCCATGGAGGACCTGTCTATTGAGAGGGTCAAGAGAAGTTGTTTGAACCACTTTCTTCTGGATGGCACTATAGAGTATTGCATACCAAAATAACCAGACACAGGGACAGTTTTTCCCCTGTTCCATCATTCAGCTAAATACCTAACTCATGCTATATGACAGGACACAAAGTGCAAAGAATTCTAACTTAACCCAGAAGTACTATCCAATGTGTGTACAATCTTATCAATAGATCGTGATTCTAATTCTACATTTTACTATATTTCTTTTCTAATGGTTCTGTACTTTGGATGCACATTTTACTGTTGCATACATACTTTTGTTTGTTCATGTTATTATTTTATTTACTGTTGTCTTGCAAGTGTATTGAGAGCTGCAATGCTGGAGTCAAATTCCTTACATATCTAAGCATGCTTGCCAATAAATTATCTGAATCTGTCAATCACTTCTGGTCATTGTAAAAGGTCAGTACATCTCTCCTCCACAGCCACATAACTGCATTTCAGATACTTGGCAATTGTCTCACATTTTTGACCAGTTGCCAAGTACCCCGTAGTCATGTGATTACCATTTGCAAACTTTTTGTCAGCTTCCCCAGAAAGCCCATTTCTAGGTTTAGAAAGCTGGCAAACACTAATACAGTGGTACCTCACAAGACGAGTAACTCACAAGATGTGAAACTCACAAGACGAGTAAAAATATTTTTTAATAGAATTTATTCTTCTAGACAAGCCGCGACTCACAAGACAAGCAAACTTCGCACTTTGGTCATCATCAGTCAGTGCAATCTGTATTTCTCATTCAGGCAGCAACCCTGCGCAAGAGTTCTGCTGATGTTGCCACATGCAGTTTACTCCATCGCCGTATAGGCGGCAAGTGCGCATATGTTCTGCCGATTCTGCTGCGTGGTTTACTCCATTGTTGCATAGGCAGCAAGTGCGTGCAAATGAAAGGTGATAAAAAGAAAACCATTCAGGTGGACCTGAAAAAATAATCAAGAAACACGAGAGATGTTTGTGACTGACCTTACCAGAATGTACAGCAGAATGACATCGACGATTTGCACCATCCTGAAGAAGAAAGAAGAGCTAAAGGGGCTAGATCCAGCGAAAGGAGTCACCAGAATAGCCAAGCAACGACCACATGTTCTGGAAGATGTGGAAAAGTTGCTTCTTGTGTGGCTCAATGAGAAGCAATTAGCAGGTGATATGGTGACTGAGAACATCATCTGTGAGAAGGCAAGGGATCTCATAGCAAAGTCTCCAGGTATGTCAACAGAAGAAGAAGCAGAGTTCAAGGCGAGTCGAGGATGGTTCGAAAGGTTTAAAAGGAGAAGTGGTCGAAAGCACCCAAGAGAAAGAACTCCCGACATTCAGGTTGCAGATTTTCAGGCAATAACCCTTCTCCTCCTCCAACCTCTGATTTGCTTCATGCCAGCCAGGACTTTTTTGAACTCAAAATGTTGGTTAGTTTGTTCTGTTTCTATTTATATTGCGTGTTAATCATTGTTACTTGTTTTAGTACATAAAATTCCATTGAAAATTATTTTTTGTGACTTTTTGGGGGTGTGGAACAGATCGTCTGATTGCAAGAGCACCGCACAATAAGCTCACATCAGAAATCTCACAATGGAGCCAAAGGTTCTCTGCTCTCGCTGCGTAAACAGCGTAAATTAAGTGAAAGGCTCCTGAGACTTCAGATTGATTCTCCAGGCAGGCAGTCCCCCCCCTTCGTGGCAGCTGAGACTGTTCTGAAAGTGCGTGCGTGCGCACAAAATAATGCAGACATTGTCCTTGTCCTCCCCCAAAATAAAGCAGAAATTCCCCCTAGTTGCCCGGCCCCACCCCTGCTGCCCGTCTCTTCTCCCCTCAGTACGGAGGCAAGAAACATTTGCAAACCGCCCACGAAAAACCCCCGGAAAGGCGTTGTGGAGGGAAAAGGCAGTTTTGCCTCAGCAGCAGCTGCAGTGGATCCTCCCAGCCAGCAGGGGGCACCGGAAGCAGCCGGCCTAGCAGCAGCCTCAAAGCAGATCCATAAATGCTGGTTAGTTTGCTCTATTTTTGCTTTATATCGTGTGTTAATCATGGTTACTTGTTTTAGATGTTAGGGACAATCATTTGTACATCAAATTCTGTTGAAAATGATTGTGAATATTTTTGCAGGCGTGGAATGGATTGTCCGACTTTCTATTGTTTCCTATGGGAAACCTCGTTTCGCTTTAAGAGCATTTCATGCTAAGAGCAGTCTTCCGGAATGGATTAGTCTCGTCTCGTGAGGCACCACTGTATTTCTAGCCTTCAGATTGATCGCATTTGCTAGTTTTCCAGCCTTCTTGGCTAGGAAGGCTAGCAAATGTGATCATGCTCACAATCTTGAGATTTGGAGAAGGGAAGGCCCCTTCTCCAAATCACTTATTTTGGAGAAGGGGCCTTCCAAATGATGGTGAGCATGATCGCATTTGTTTGCAATGATCGCAAGAATGAAGCCTACTTACAGGATAGTGCATTGGCCTTGGCAGAAAGTGCATTGGCCTTGCCTTTCATTAACTGAGCACACCTGCAACTTCAAAAAAAGCCAAAGGAAAGTGGACTTGAATATAGTGGGGTAGGAAGAGGGCGCTCTCTCTGGCTCTCTGCTTAATGCTTGACATGATCATTTAATGACCACAATTGGGAGAACCAGAACGGTGGTTGTTGAGTGAAACAGTCATGTGGGCTTTTTGCTTGATGATTACTTTGCTTAGTGACAGGGACTCTGGCTCCAATTGTGGTTGTAAATAAAGGAGTACATGTATGTTGCACATTTGTAATATCTTTATCAATATTTAAACAAAGATCAAATATCTGTATTTTGAAATTGTTTGAAAATAAAATCAGTGGGTATAGTTGCTTTATTACATGGCTTTGTCTTTGATTTAAATTGTTAAATGTAAGTGCTTAATGTGAAAATAATTCCTACCAAATCTGATTATTCATTCATCTAACTAAGTATTCTTCATTGTAATAGACAGTATCTCTTTGGCATCTCAGGCAGAAGAGTTTCCCAGCTCAGCTTTCTGAGACAATCCTGGAAAAGTCTGCCCAGCCTTGAAAAATATATTTTAACAAGTTATGAAAATGTTGTTATTCTTTCTTAAAAAGTTTATATTTTATCTCCTGGCTTTGCCTACAGAGCCAAGAATAGGAGAGGAAAATGTAAACAAGGAAGTTCTTCAATCTCAATCTTCATTTTTATTTCTACCATTCTTATCTATGGTGGTGCCTTCCTCTACAGAGTCCATCTTCCAGCCCATTTCTCAACCGTTGACTCTCACACCAAAGCATCAGCCTGAATACAGTGATATGGTGAGAAGCTTCTGACATTTCTTCTGTTATCACATCTTTTTTGAGAAAAATAATTTTATATGTTCATTTTTGTTTTAACGTAGAAATTCTTGATGCAAGAAATATAGTGAGAAAAATTTGAAGGTGAAATGTGGTGTAAAAATAATAGTCATGATTGTGCATGATGTATGTATTTATGTCCTGCCTTTATTATTTTTACAAACAACTCAAAGCAGCGAAGATATTTAACACATCTTCCTCCTCCTATTTTCCCCACAACAGCAACTCTATGAGGTGTCTCTGTATATTCTCATTAAACCAGATCATGATTTATAGCAAAATTGCAAAAAATATGCAAAATTTTTCTCAAAAAGGCAAATATTTAATAGGAAAACATTTTGTTTCCTATCCAGGAGACTTTCTCAGTTCTATGTGGAAAACAAAGAGGTGACAAGAATATATATGTTTCTCAAAGGCAGGATACAGGACTCACACTAGAAAAAAGTTCTCACATAACAGGCTAACAGAATGACAATGCTAGGCAATAAAATGTTTTAGAGACAGGTTTTGCCCCTAAGGGTCAGCACAACAACACATCAGAGGAGGCTGAAAGGTTTTTGTGAAGATGAGTCAAAGCTACATTGTAAACAGGAGACAATTGATATCTAATCCCCCCTCCTAGGATTTATCCTCTTGATAGCCAGTTAGCTTCTTTGTAAGAATCAGAAATTTGGAGTCATCAAAGGAATGTTGTTTGTCTTTTGAAGTGAAAATGGACTGTAGATCTTTTATGTTATTGAAATCTTTTGTAAAGAGGCTGCTTTATCTTTCCAATGTAAAAAACCTGAACAGGCTTCATTACATTATATGGCACGAATGACATCTGTCTATTTATATTTGGGTATCTTGTTTTTCGGGTGGTCTAGTTGTGTTTCAGCGTGTTCATGGACTTGAAATGTACATATACAGTATATTATATTTATTGAAAATCTTCCTGAATTCCTCTGATACTCCAGCAACATATGGAATGGTCATGTTTGTATGTTTGTTAAAATCTTCTTTTTCAGCGGATATGGAAGGGTCCCTTTTAGAACTTGTGGCTTTGACAGAGGACCAATTTGGATATAATGCCTACTCATACAAATCAGTATTTAGCCTTTGACTCCCACCATCCATTGGAACACAAACTGGGAGTCATCAGGACCTTACAACATCATGCTGATGTTTTACCTTCATACAGGGAAGGATACATAAAAGAAGACATTCACATCAAAAAGGCTCTCAGTAATTATGGCTATCCAATTTGGTCCAAGGTCACCCAGCTGGTTTTCATGGCTAAGGTGTGATTAGAACCTATGACCTCCTGGTTGCTAGCCTATTAGTTTAACCACTTTCTTTTTGACTCTCTTTTTGATCTCAAAACCATGAATACAATGCCTCTGAATGCACAGTTTTTCCTGGTCTCTTCTTTCTTCCTCCTAGGGAATTTCCCTATTAGCCCTTCCTATTCCTATTCTTCCTAGTGAATAAGTGTAAGGAAAGCTGCTACATTCAGCTGAAATATTTAATATGTCTTGATTCTGATCTTTACCTTTCCTGGGTTTATTAGGGATAACAAATGGAAGGATGACTCCAGCATTTATTTTTATTTTTATATCTTGCCTTTACTATTTTTGTAAATAACTCAGTATGACGAATATACCTAATACTCCTCCTTCCTACTTTTCCCACAAAAAATAACCTTGTGAGGTGGGTTGGGTAGAGAGAGAGTGACTGGTTCAAAGCCACCCAGATGGCTTTCATGCGTAAGATAGGACTAGAATTCACAGGACTAGAATTCACAGTCTCCTGGTGTTTAGCCTGGTGCCTTAACCATTAGACCAAACTGGCTCTCAAATCAGAAATTTTCACTACTGAATAACTAGGAGGCAAAGCAGTCTTCCTGATCTTGGAAAATATGTTTCCATAAGAAGAACCCTGCATTCTGTTTCAATACTCTTTTCAATTCCTTTTCACTTCCCCTTTCTTTAATTCAGAAAGTTCCACTATAGATTTTTTCCTATAGAATTTGGCAGCCTTTCTAGGCCATTACGCCACCCTGATATGAACACTGAAATAGAGACTGAATAGTGCTCTCCCTATTGTGTTATAATATCTCTGATTCCCTTAAATTATCTATGTCATTAACTGTTTCAGTTTTAATATTGGGATACATGTACAGTACCATTTTGTTGATCTTGCTTTTACAAATATTACAGTATTTGTGGAAAATGTGGAAAAAATCAGTCTTGAAAGCTAATTCTTACTCCTTGCTTCTTAATTGCAGGATATTTTAGAGGTAACTGAAGACCTTATGTATGAGGTACTAGAAGAAGAATGCAAAGAAATCAGCAGTACAGGAGCAGCCTATATACAAATGGCAATATGGTATTATTGGCTCACTTGTTTTTAATTATATTTTGGAAGAGTTGTTGATGAAGATTCTCAGTCATCCAGGTAGAACTATCTGGAGGTTGAGTCATGGCAACTGGACTTCTTGTTGGTTCAAGATGTTTCACTGCTTATCCAAGCAGCTTCTTCTGTCTGAGAAACAGTTGATTAGGGGACTCCATATATGTCTTCCAAGGTTCTCACTTAACCTGATTAGGCTC
>JANHZU010002260.1:25614-36498 GCA_032468055.1 Acrochordus granulatus | reverse complement strand
GGTAACAGCACTCCATGTGCCTCAGCGTATCGTCATGCCAGCCACATGACCATGGAAACATCTTTGGACAATGCTCTTTGGTTATGAAATGGAGATGAGTTGAGTCATCCCCTAGAGTCGGACACTACTAAAAAAGGTAAAACTTTACCTTATCTTGCAAAAGGCAGTTCAACCCAGGAAGAAAATGTTCAAAAATCAGAATCATTAAGACTCTGCCCTAATGAAATCACTAATAAATGAATGTTGGAAGTTCCTATTGCAGTTAGTGGTTATTACTTAGTTGCTCCTTTGATTGTGCCCTCACAGGTACTGACTAAAACTTTTCAGTTCGCCTCATCGAAAGACACGGCTGTCAATCTGCTCCAGTTGTCTACCCGGGGGGCTCCTGCATTGCGCCTCTTCAACAGATGCCCCTCTTTCGCCAGCCGAGCTAACTTGGCGTCCCGTCTGCGCCCTCCCTGGCATTCATCCCAGCCCTGCTTTCCTGTCACCTGCCGCCCTCCTCCTCTCCCACGCCCGCCACAACCCCCCTATCGCTTCGCAACCCCGGACGCTCCCGAGCGCTAACCGGAGCCCCTCCCTGAAAGAGTTTCTCCGCTCGGTTTAGCGCCGAATCCGACATCGGGGCCTCATTTGTCATCTGGCTCCGCCCTTAATTGTATCTAACCTCTCTTAGATTGGTCCGCACCTTCATGGGCTTATATCAGTCCAGATCGGACGTTTCGAGCAGCTTCTTGGGAATTGTAGTCCTCAAAAGGAGTTAGTTTAGCCCATGATTCACACAAAAGACTTCATATCCCAGCATGCTGAGTCAGCCGAGATGTAGGGAATGAGATCGGCCAAACCTTGGCTGTATTTATTTTATTTTATGCTGCTGCTGCTACTTGTAGGATTCACCCTTAGCCCAGAGTAGCAGATGGATGGGACGTGAGTATTTCGGTATCTCTCCTATTTTAGGATTCTTCTAGGGCCTCCTCTGTCGTTGTAGCTTTAGGTGTATTCAGAAAAATCACGAGAACGCTTTACTTGTGGCGATGCAGGAAAAGAACCGAGTGAAGACTCCTGTATTTATATAATAGGTGACAAAGCATCTTCTGGAAAGGGATTTGAAACTCCTGAGATCATGTACCCGTTGACTTTATCAAAACGGGGATAAAGTGTAATGTTTATACGCACATTTGCATTATGCATATATGCTGTGATGCATAAGTTACTGCCCTGCGTTAAACGATTTAAATCACAGAGAGACTGTTGGTGCTTTGGTCGTCTTTTCATAAACTAGTTAACTAAGGGATATCCTTTTCCATAAAACAACAGAGAATAGTGTGAAATCTAATTAATTTTGATAAGTTTCATAGAATCTATTTCATCAGGCTCATTCTTGTATCTTTAGGAACCTTTTTTCTTTTTCTCTTGCATTGTATTTCTTTACCACATCATAGAAATTCTTGAATTGGTTTACAATAGCCATAAACGAATTGTAGAATAAACATTGTAAAATAGATAAATACCATATAATAGCAGAGTATTCATACCTTTGGATGAATAAGTCATAATTGGATAAGTGTGCGTGTCATTGTATGATTATCTATGATTTATTGACTGGGTCTGAACAATGTGCTAGGCTACAAGCCATATTTTATGACTAATTTAAAACTAGGATGAGTTCAGTTAAGTGTGCAAGTATCCAGGAGAATATGTCTAATTGATTTATTTGCATATTTATGCAATAGTAGTAGTTGAAGAAAAATCACTATATAAGTACAGGAACCAAGGTGTGTTTCCAGTCAGATTTGCATGCCCTCCCATCCTAGCAGCCCAGTCTTAATTGGGTGAGAATTTTTGGAGGCAGCAGCTGCTTTTGCCACATGCCTGAATGTGGCTGCAGAGGTTGACTTACATCCCTGCCAGAAGGTGAAGGGATGCAAATGCTGAGGAGCAGGAATGGGCTGAACCCACCCACAAGCCAAGCAGCTGCAGGAGATGGAAACATGCTGGAAGAAGTGACAAAATTCTAGTTCCTGTTGAGAGCCTTGTTTTAATTTTTCATTGGGTTTTGATATAACACATTTAAAAAGATACATTCCCTTCCTTACATTTTGTATTTTATGTGGCTGCAGCTATTAGTTAATCCATAGTTTAGTTTTATGATGGAATCCTAACAGTAAGCCTCACAACTGCTTGGATCCTAATGCTTGGATTTTTTTCATTTGAAATACTAGGATGAGTGCTTTCCCTGGAATCTCTCTGTTTGCTTTTCACTCCTGTTAGATATTTGCGAAGAAGAGGAGGCCCATATAAGACAGAACCAGCCACAGACTTAACTCGCTGGCGCTTGAGTAATGAAGAGGGTCGGCAGCGATGGCGATATCTAGCAGATGCTGAGGATGTGGAGCGGGAGCAAACTGCATTGGAGGCTCATTCTCTAGGACTGGACACAGTAGGTGATGCTATTGTGCTTATGGGATTTGAGGGTAATGGACAGTTTACACAACTCTCAGCAATTTTTCAAGCTGGTTCTTTAGGAAGCATTTTCTAAATTTTCAGTGGTCTGGGAGCAGGCCAGCTTGTCTGCTGCCAAACATTTTTGTGTTGCAACATATAAGGAGAAGACAAACTAAAGAGTGCAGCTTTAGGTCATGTGATGCACTGTTAAGGCCTATGAAGCACCTAGGGTATCAAGGAATTGTGCCATGAAGCACATTCAGTCTTTGCAGAGGGATACTGGTTATAGTGGGAGAGTACTTCATATTTCAGGGGAGTTTGTCGATTATTACTTGGCTTCAAATTCAAGGCCATGTCCCAGCTGCTATTCTTTGCACTTCCATTTCTCTTTTGTCAGAACAGAGAGCAGCTAGTTGCCCTTCCACATATTGCACTGGTTGAATAAAGCAGGAGACTTCAATGTATGATCTTTATACATATAAAGAGAACTGATATATGTATTACATATCAGTTCTCTTTTTTAGACTTTTCATGACCTAAATAAAGTCTGGTCATCTATATTGCTTTCTAATTCCAATTTCTTTCTATTTTGCAGACTAAATTCTTTCCAGTCTTGCCTAAAGCCTGTACTGCAGAAGAGGCAGCATTAAATGGGATGAAATTTTTCTCAGTCCTACAAGCAGAGGATGGTCATTGGGCTGAGGATTATGGAGGACCTCTCTTTCTGTTGCCAGGTATGTTAACCAGAAAGGTCCTGAGACCATCTCACAGATGGTCACATATTGGTCAGATGAACAATGTTTTGTATTAAAGGCAAAAAAACCCTAATCAGCTAATGCTATATTGACTAGAATTATTTCAAAATTAGATACAAGTTTCCCTACATGCTACCTATTAATATTGACTACAGTGGTTTAAAAAGAACTAAGAGAAACATTGATATAGGATACAGCTAGAAGAAATTGGCTCATGATGGTGGTGATTCTGGGTTCTGCTTTCAGGTCTCTTGGAATCCTTAAATCTAAACTTTGCAGTCCATTTTGATTTCAGCAAAAATGAAACAAAAGGAAGCTCCCATTCATTATTTCAAGATCTTGTTGTTGTTGCTGTCTGAAAAGGCTTTCTAGCCTCACTGCATTTTTCTGCCTTCTGGTCTTTTTCCAACAGGGCTCCTGATTGCATGCTATGTTGCCAAGATTCCTATTCCAGAAGAAAGTAGGAAGGAAATGGTGCGCTATTTGCGCTCAGTGCAACTACCAGATGGAGGATGGGGCCTGTGAGTAAAGCTCAGAAGCCAGTGCTTCAGAACGAAGCATGTCAGCAATTTCATATTCATATGCATTCTGGAAATAAGGAAGAGACATTGGAAATGGAACATAGCATGAATAGTGATGACTCCAGAGGGTGAGAAATGCCAGATCAGAGCTCATGGAAACTATAGATGTAAAAGAAAATGTATCTTAGTTCATGAGCTCTGGAAAAGTTAATAGGATTAATTTTGTTATGAAGTAACTGTAGAATGATTAAATTTGTGCTTGAGGATTCATATCTTAAGAAAACTGCTGGTCTGTCTTAAGAAGGACTAATGCAACTTTTTGCTATTTCTGATTTCAGGATGACACCAGCAGCAATAACATTTCAGTTCTCCTCACATGCTAAATAGAGATGCCTCAGAATCTTTTGCTTCATTGTAGATATGTCTGACAGTTTCTCCTTTTTTGAGCTAGGAAGCTGCCATCCTGGCTGAGAAGGGACTGATATGTTGCTCTTGGTGTGAGCACTGTGAATTTGTGAGCATGATATACAAGTGGCGTATCATTCATGTTTGAGCCAACAGCACAGAAAATAAGCAAAGGCTCTTCTTACTGATGGGCATCAATGCCTAGCAAATTACTTTGGGAGTAAGTGATTGGGACTTCTTAAGGAGAGGATGGTACTTATTTCAGGAGTTGGCCAAGAGTGCTTAGCAGCTCAAGACATCTATAAGAAATCTACTGTTACTCCACATTTTGAAAAGGGAAATCAGTTCTCTTGCAAAAATCTACTATTGCAATGAAGAGATAAGTGAAATCCCAGTGTTGTGTATTAATCATTAAATACACAAAGCTAAAATTATGAAACTTGTTATAGGGGAAAAAAAACCCTTTCTTCCTTAAGTTTACAGGTGATACAACTTGCAGTTGAAGAGTGCTTTGAAATTTTACTGATCAATAGCTGCAGAGTATTTTCTTAGACAAGAAGACAGAAATTATATGCAAACAAGATTTTTAACAAATTGATTATATACATCATCTTCCTGCTTATCAAGGACAAACAGCAATTGATTTAGGAAAACAACAGCCTTCTCCATATATAATTATTTCTAACTTTCATCTTTCTTTAGGGAATGTACAAAACAACTTCCCTGTCAGTACTTCATTTTATTCAACTTATCTGCTATTGTAATGAGCTCTAGCTTATTCTGTTGTGTATCTTACATATGGCTTTGATCATGTCTGCTAATGTTTACTAATTTTGGAATCCAACATGGTTCATACCTGTGTTAATTATTTTTAATTACATTTGTCCTGTCATAATCTGGACTAATTCAAGCATAGGTAATATAAGCACGGGCTTCCCTTTACATAAAATACTGCTTTCAGTGTTTTTCCAGTAATGCTAGCTGCAAATCTGACAGATTGTTTATGTTACCAAAATCATATATAAAATAAAAGAGATGGAAAAAAAGTGTAAGAATGTGGAGCTTAGAACAGAGAGTGGCATTGTTCAGAATAGGTGGAAATTCTGTTGCTTAGACCAATAAAATGTATGTTTCTCAAGTCTCACAAAATTAGAAAACTCAACTAGTGAGAAGCACATGAATTCTAGAGAGGCTCCTTAATGCTAGTAAAAGTATAATCTTGAAAACTATAAAAGTAAGGTCCTAAACAAATTCATAGGCCAGTTAAGGTAGAAGTACTTTGAAATGCTTCCTACCCATCTCTGGGCTGGGTCTGCCTCCTCTGGTCGGTTCCTGCAGTTGTTCACAATGCTTCTCTGTTAGCAGGCACATTAATCTTAGCTACCGATTATGAAGTATCACAGACTTCTTTGAGTTATTTTGAAAGCTGTCCTTCCTATAGTTAGATTTTTTGGAAGGATATTTAGATTTACTGTGTTGATAAAATGGAATAACAGCTTCCTTCCATAAGTGAAGCTCAGGAGTTACTTCCTATCTAAAATTGTCTTGTCTTCTACCTTTCTAGAAGGCAGGAATTTCTAATTAATGGAAGCTGGAAAGAAACACAAAACAGTCCAGATAACACCATATTCCTAATATTTATATGACATCTTGGATGAATAGCAAACAAATCCATAGAATATATTACTGTTAATTCTCATTAAGTTTACTCCTTTGACATATCATTTGAATATTTAGAGATTACAGTTTTGATTTTCCTATCTCAATTTAATTGATTATGTAAGCAATCTGAAACTCAGCATATCTCCATCTACAGTATAATATTTTCCTGTTATGCATTTAAAATGAAGCTTTAAAATATAGCCAGTGTCAGCCAAGTTGTAATGAAATGTACTTCATACTCTTTTATTTTACTTTATTTGGCTTAAACAGTTCTCAAAAATTCACAGATCTTGAAGAACAACTGGGTTTTCTTACGTGAACACATCTGCCTAACACTTTTCTTGTTTGTTGTCTGTTAGACACATTGAGGACGTGTCCAAGGTATTTTCTACTGCTCTCAACTATACAGCCATGCGCATTCTTGGAATCAGCCCTGATGACCCAGACTTATTGAGGGCTCGAAACAACCTCCACAGTAAAGGTGAATAACTGCTGGAATCTGAATGTAGAGATGGTTTTTATTTTTAATTTTACCAGCATTTGCTGTCTTTAGAAAAAAGGCTCTCTCTGCTTACGGTGCAGTCACAAATGATTATGTGCCATCAAGCTGAAATCATTTCTTCATGTCTATGTCCGTACACCTTCTTCAGTATTCAAGGCCATCCATGAATAACATATTGACTTCTTTTTGGCTTTCTCGTTTATACAGTTTGCATCAGCAAAAATGTCTCTTATTCTTCTGCTTTTGTAAATCAGCTTGAACATCTGACCCCCCTTTCCATATCATGCCCTAATCTGGATGATCCTAAGCATTATTTTGCTTGCATGTAAAAGGTGTAGTATGACAGTTTGCACTCTTTTCTTAAGTCTCTTTTCTTTGGTATGTAGATGGGCCTCTTCCAATCTGTTGGCCACCATGTCATTCCCCAGATTTGCTGGGATAATTTGGTTTAACCTGTAAAGATTCTTCTTCTGTTGCTTGCCATGTTTATGTAGATATTTATCACTTCCTGTAGTCTCTCAACTGGGTGGTGACTGGTATGCTGATCTAATTCTAGAGGTTCTTGTTAATAGGGATTATCTTCTAAAGGGAAGTTGACATCTCTGCTGTTCATGATTTCAATATCTTTTTTCTTCTTTGTTTGAATGTTTTGAAGCTAGTTACTATCTGACCATCAAACCATGGCAGTTTGAGATTGGAAATGTGTTCTGAGTTTGGAGATCTGTCCTTATTTTTCCATGTCTTTTTTCATTTTCTATGTCTTTATAAGTGTCAGTATCACTTTTTGTCATTTTACCACCTCTCTGAAATTCTTTATTAAATTCCTTCCTGAGATTTTTACTTTAGTTTCTGTTTTCTTCTTGGCAATTTCTACTTCTTGTTCTGACATCTAGTTTGCTTTCTTCTCTTTTATGGCAGTCTCTTTTCACATTCATTCTTTACAAGGTCATTTCCTCTGATTCTCTAAGTTCAGGGCTTCCAAGCAATTCCTGATGTTCTCCTTGAAAATGGTGGGTGTATGCTTATATCATGGAAACAAGTTGGCTTTATTCTTCCACTTTAGTTTAACTTGGAACTTGCACTTGGGCAGTTTTTGAGCTGTTACATAGTCAACATCTGGTTACATCTTTGCTTTTATAGCTGAGGTCTTCGCTTCCTTATTCTGAAAGCATAGTCAATTTCATTCTTATGTTCTATGATGTCCAATACTTTGGTTGTTTGAGGACTTTGATAGCAATGAAGAAATAATTGGATTGGCAGAAACTGTTCTATTTCAGTTCAGTGTCCTAAGGTATACATTCCAGCTGTATTTTCCTTCTTATTATTTCCACCTTTGATATTCCAATCTCCAACTACAAGCAGCATATCTTGTTTGCATATTCTGTTGATTTCAGATTAAACTTTATCACAAAACTTATCATTTTTCTTTTTTTCTGCATCAGTGTTTGGAGAAAATATTTGAATAATTGTCATATTAAAGGATTGTATGTGAAGTGTAATTGTTACTGTTTGATCATTGACCATATTATATCCAAATATTATCCTTGCTATATCCTTCCTGATTATAAAAGCAATGCCATTTCTTTGTTTGAGTAGTAAACAGTTTGGTCTTCTGACTGAAAGTATCTAATTACTATTTATTTTAATTTGCTGTGATGCCAAAGATCTCACACCAAGCAAATTCATCTCATATTTAATTGTTTTGAGCTTTCCCATGTTCAGCAGGACTTGAGGGAGAATACTACATTTATACTTTAGATTTGTCAATGCATTCTTGGTTTTCCTTGTTTCCCTTTTGTTATTATGAAAATCTGGGACAAGAAAAAAGATCAACTTGATGGCAGCCTACCTCCTTTTCAGAATTTATAGCTATCATGGTTCTCTGGTTGTCTTTTTGATGATATTCTCAGCATGGTTGAAGCTGCTCCAATAATTGATCCTCACAGCTAATACTGATCCTTTTCAGGAAATGCTTTTGGAAGTCAGTCTGTGACTACCTGGATCTTACATGTTATTTATACCCTTCTACTTTCCTAGGAGGTCTTTAAACAGTGTCATGTCTTCTATCTTAAGAGTTTCCCTGCTTCACTTAGCCTTGTGAAGTGGCTTGTTCTTCAGGTCTCAGCTCTAAGTCCAATGAATAGTAGATATTTGTAACTTTCTATGACAGGTCAAGTGTTACTCATGAGTTCTTTGTTTCTTTTTCTCTGACTGGGGGATACTGAGGTCAGCCTTTCATTCCCTGTTTCTGTGTTCTACATTTTCTTGGCCAGAGAGTCTAGGAAATACGGAAAGTCTACCTATGGAGGGTCAACCATAGAAAAATTGCTATTATGGTTAGGACTAATGGAAGAAGAGAGGTATGAAGTCAACCTGTTTCATAGCAGAGCTTTAGAATGAGGAGACAAGACACAACACATAGGCAGAGAGAAAAAGGAGAGCTCTCGTCCTTAGAAAGATCTCTTCTCCTTCTGTTGCTTAGTAATAATCATGAACTGTTTATGAAACTGTTTTGCTATTATTCTATTTTGGGATTCTTCAGGTGGTGCTGTAGGAGTTGCTTCCTGGGGTAAATTTTGGCTGTCTGTCTTGAATGTCTACAGTTGGGAAGGAATGAATACGCTTCTTCCTGAGATGTGGTGTGTAAATCATTCATTATAAAATATAAATTGGAGTTATATATTTTACAAAAGCAATTGGCAGCTATTCTTAGGCAGCTTCAGTTTTTGTCATTTTAAACTGAAGAAAAGAAAGAGGCTGCTTGCAAGTACTGGTGTAGAGAGTATGCAATTATGTGTTCATTTTCTGTGGCTTCAAGAAAATTACACCCGGATTCCGTCCTATATGAATGGATGCACTTGACCAAAAAGAAAATTTGTACTATTTTCCCCAAGATAGATGTTTCTTAGAATTTTTATATTAGAATTTGCATATAAAAAAATCAATAAAATTGATTTTAGTCAATTTTCTCTCCATAATTTCTATGACACCCCAGTTCATTCAGAACTGTTTTTCACTTTTCAACCTGAATTTTAGATCATGCCCTCTCTTCTTTCAAAAGAGACCATTTATAGATTTACAGTTGCTAAACATTTCTCTATGAGATAAGAATTAACATTTTATAAGTCAAGCTTTATAATGATTTCTTAATTGTATTTTCACTGTAAAAATTAAGAAGAATGGATTCTGTTTCAATATTTATTATGAGAATATTTCACTTGGCATTTTTGGAATTATTTTTTTTCTGATATGGACTCACTATTTATTGAATATCCTCTAAAATGCCTGTTTTGCTTTCTGTTCTGTTTTCTTTTCCACTGGTTTTTGATGAGGATCTTGCCATATTTACTTTACAAAATACAACCCAAAGTTTAAGATAAGCACCTCTCCCCCAAAGAGGAGACATAAAAAAATTTAAAGACAAGCTGAAGTTAGGTTCAATGCCTATTGTCCCTACCTTGACAGTGTAGGATTGCCAACTTTAATGAAACTAGTCCTTCTCCCTCAGTAATATGTGAATTTACAGTATGTATTTATATATATATTTATATACAAATATATTTATTCCATATTGTTTTAATTGTTTAATGTTTTTATGATGTACACTGCTCAGAGTCACTGGTTGAGATGGGCAGCTATAGAAATTAAATTTCACACATACACCATATTGATTTATAGTTGGCCAGCTATATCTAGCATATTCTTCAGAGTCATTCATGCTAGAAATATCTGCAACTGTTTACATTTTTTAAATGTTTGCAATTGTTTACATTTCTTATCCATTTTTTCCTTTTCAATCGTTTCTTCAATTGTCAGCAAAAGTAAGAGTCCCTTCACCAAATTCACTGAAGAAAATTACTTGTCTACTTATCAGAAGTCTTTTCTTCCTAACATTTTTTGTACAGGCGCAGGCTCTGCATTTTTTGGAGTGGGGGTGGAGGTGGAGTTCAAGCGAGTGTTAATCCAAGGGTTGTAACAGGAATTGACCAGCCATTGGGTTGCCCAAGCCTGATGCTGTGGCTGAGAGAAAGTGACTGGTCCAAAGTTACCCAGCTACTTTCATGCCTAAGGCAGGACTAGAACTCACAATCTCCTTCTTCTAGTCTGGTGTCTTAACCACTAGACCAAACTGGCTTTCTAAACTTGTCTATCTATCAGACTAATAACAATAAATCAGTATTGTGGAGTTTATCTTATTTATTTATTAAATATATATGCTGCCGAAATCCGAAGACTCTTGGCAGCTAACAACACTAAAACAACAATTAAAAACACTTAAAAATAAAATAAGCCCATTAAAACAAAAAACCCGGCAGATTAATGAGGTGGGCTAAAAAGATTTCATATATAAAAAGTGGGGTGAGGGTGGCTAAGAATCCATCATCCACCTCCATGATGATAATGAGCTCCCCCCCCGGAGCCCCAGGCCATCTCTCAGAGCCAGGTCTTAAGGCCCTTCCGGAAGGCCATCAGGGAAGGGGCATCCCTCAGCTCGAGGGGTGAGATGTTCCAGGGAGGGGCAGGAGCCACAGCAGAGAAGGCTCTTCTCCTAGACCCCGCCAGCCGAAATTCCTTGACCAACGGGAACCGGAGA
>JANHZU010002260.1:827-22474 GCA_032468055.1 Acrochordus granulatus | reverse complement strand
TGCTGTAGCCCATTTTTCACTAGATGTCCAGGAACCCCAACAACATCTAGCACGGTCCTTGTTAACCTAGGCGATGACCGAGCCAGTATGGATTTGTGTAATTTACTTCTCATATGTTTTATGGGAGGGAGACACTCTTTGTCTGGCTCCTCTGATGAGATCTGTCCAGTGTGGAGCACAGAAGCGCCCCAACGAATGTGAGGTGGTGCCTCACTGAGGGGGGCATTACAGTGAGCTCATCTAATAGTCCTTTTGAAATTCAGTGTTAAACTGGCAGGTACATTTTTGTCTGGTCTCATGGAGATAAAATAAGGTGGATTCTGCCTGAAAGCCTTCTGGAGGTCAGTGCCTTTTGCATATTGTCTTAGGAATGATTTTGCCTGTTCAAAACCTAGTGAGATGTCTTGTGGCTTTTCAAATGCTAATTCTGTATTCTTTTGGGCTTCTCTTCTAGGAACTCTATGTTCAGGATTATGACAGTATTGACTGGCCAGCACAAAAAAACAATGTTGCTTCTGGGGATTTATACACACCACACAGCTGGCTACTGACAATAGTCTATGGTGAGTAAATTTGCCTCCTGCTGAAGGGGCTCCCTCATTTATTCTTGCCAGATTCCATTTCACTGCCAGAATGAAAGTGCTGTGAAGGAGACATCTTCATAATTCCAAGTGTGTCCTGGGAATAGAAGAAAGAAAAGCTTAACAATTGTTTTTCCTAATACTTCATTTTATTGCATCTAATAGTATGATAAAATAATGGTGATTAATGTAATGGTTACATTTCTCTCCCACTTGGCAGCATCCTTCCTGAGCTTCACAGCGCTAATGCTAATGCCCCCCATTTACTCACACATCTTTGCACATCCTCCACAATCTGACAGCAGCCACTCCAGGCCCCACTGCACTTTTGGCATACCTCCCCAGTCACCCACACACACCCTTGCTCCCTCTCCCACCTGGCAGTAGTCACTTCTCTTCCTGCTGGCTTCCTTGCAAGCCACCTGGGACTTACAACTTCCTGCTGCTTCTTTACTGACCTTGATTATTGGAAGCTGGCAGGACTTGCAAGGAGGTGCTTGCTTAACAACCCATGATCCTTGCAGGGATTGTCATTGTTAAGCAATGCAGTCATGTGACTTTATGAGCACATGGCTTAGCAATGTAAATTTCAGTCCCAATTGCCATCGTAACTTGAAAACAGCTTGTACATTTAACAGGGAGAGGCGCAGTTATGGGCAATAGCCCTTTCAGGAGATAAGACAACTGTAAAAATTAAACTCGTTTGCTGTTAGCCTATAGCAAGAAGTCAAAATGGAATTAGAAATCTGTGTGTTTCCCAGTTGCCACTTAAATAATTATGGAAGCCAAAATATGGATTTACAAATTGATTGAATGTTTTTCATTGACTTTAATTTTTTCAGGAGATAAACTGAGTCTTCCATAAATCTGTTTCTCTTTCTATTACAGCAATAGCCAATGTCTATGAGCAATTTCATAGCAAAAAATTGAGACAACAAGCCATGGAAGAATTATATGATCACATCAAGGCTGATGACCAATTTACTCAGTATATTAGCATTGGCCCTGTAAGTTGTTCTTAAGCATTGTTTAAATCAATAGCTCTGAAACTGAGCCACCATCAGGTGTAGTTATACATTGCTCTGCAGGAAACCAGAGGCACCATAGTCTGTGGAATCTTTGGTGCTCTCTGAGCTGGGGTGTTTGCTTGCTACCAAGTTTCATTACTCAACTAAGTACCCTCCTTTTTAGATACAGCAGCATGCCCTGCCAATATTGGTGGGGGTATGATTTCCTCTTTGGTAATTCCTTGATTACAATATTCTTTTCTGCTGATAATAATAAACAGGAGCAAACCTATGTTATCTTGCACCAGCACTAGCTCTTGTCTTACCCTCAGGCAGAATAGAGGTGTTTTTGCAAAGTATCCAGAATTCTCATCAACTTTCCTTGGAAACATTTTTTCCTAGTGTACTGTGCTTTACAATCAGGCTGATGTTATATCTCCTATCAGAAATAGGTGGAGGGAGAGCAAAACCTATTTGTCTCCTCCACATCATGAAGTATAAAGTCTCTGCCTAGCTATCATTAACCCTAAACATTAACCCTTGCCTACCCCTGGATCCAGTTATCCACCTGAATGTTTTTAAAGAAGAAAATTCCCTGTTATTTAAATAAAACATTAAAGTAGTAAGATAGTAGGAGATTATTAAATGGATGAAGAACGCTTGTGAGTGCTTGTGCTACTCATCATTCTAGATCTGCCTTCATGTTGTGATTTTTCCCCAAATACTTTTATTAAATGTTTGAATAAAACCAAAAAATAATATAGAGTAAGAGAAAGAAAGAAAAAAAGATTGCAAGAAAAATAAATGTATAATGAGAAGAAAAGAAAAATCCTCCCCTTTAAGAAAACAACTCCCCTCCTCCTTTGGGACAAGGATAAATAATTCCTTAATCTCTTCTGCTAACAAAATATAAAACTCTTCATCTCATAACCCATTTCTTAGCAATAGCCAAATCAAATATCTTCTTCAATCTAGGTACCACCAAAAGAGTCATACAGAGCTAAGATTTTAACATTAAGTAACATATATAAAATTGAACATTCCACATCTCACTTCTTAACTAACAAAAACCCATTTCAGAATTGAAATGGTCCCAAATACAGAATACTGTCCCAAATACAGAATTTAAAAAACACAAGTTTAATATGACAAAACGGGACCATTTCCCCTTTATAAAAGACAAGTCTCAATACTCCAAATAACATCTTATCTTCAGATACACATACCCACCTTATAGGGACATCCATAATCTGGATTATTTTGCAATATCTTCATTAGGTAACAGAGTGTTGTCTCTGGAAGACACAACATAGCTTCCATGTCTTGGTGCAGATCCCTATATAGTTCTTCAAATCTGTCTTTGAATGCCATTATAAATTGCTGATTTTATAACTCCAAACTCAAAAGCAAGTTTTCTTTTCCACAAGCATATATTTATCTTTTTTGAAAAAATCTTAAGATTCAGAGTCCAAAACTTGAACATTTTTTGAACCCTTAGCACTTTTTGTAGTTAAAATCTTATCTTACTTTTTGCTGTATCTTTTAAATTCTTAAAATTATAAAAGTAAATCATATTTTTATATTAAGGATTAAGACCATTCACTCACTTGGTGTTTCCAAGCTAGATATTCTGAAGGTGTGTAGCTTCCTTAAATCCATAATAATAAATAATAATAAGCAATTTCTGAAAATAGTTAGCAAGGAAATTGCAAACTTAGTATTTTCAAAAGGCTCCAATTTGTAGCTAGAGAAAAATGTTCTTGTAGTCCAAGATGAAAGGGAGTCAATCTACTTTAGCTTCCTTGTACAAAGCTGCAATCTTCCGCTCTGCTTGTGTGTGGAACTGTCTTCAGTTGGCCATCTTCCCCAATCACTCATATTCAGTCTATGCCCAGATATTGCTCATAAACAAATTGTCTTTTGTTACTGCACATGTAACTAGGTTTTTTTCAGTAGCACAGAAGTCCTGTTGGATTCTGATGGGTTAGTTTTTTGCTTGCCAAATGCATTCTGTTTTTTAAATATATTTTTAAACATATTTTAAATAAAAGAGTACAATACATTTGTTGAGATCTTATTTTTCAAAAATTTTGTCTAATAATTTGCCCTTCATAGTTAAACTTAATGCTATCTTTGAAGACATCCCTTTAATTTTATGAAGAAGATTGCACTTTTAAATATTTCTCATCTGTGATTCCACTAAAACAGGATATTGGATTTCTCAGGATTTTTGGAAACAATAATTTGATGAAGAGCTACATTCTGAAGTGCTGATAACCACCCTCCGATGACTTTAGATTTCAGGAGGAAAATAATGGCTGTTCTTTCTCTGCCTTTGTAGATATCTAAAACAATTAACATGCTAGTGCGCTGGCATGTGGAAGGAGAGAAATCTCCTGCATTCCAGGGACATGTCTCCAGAATCTCTGACTATCTCTGGTAAGGCTTTGTTGAAACTCAAACTTGTCCAGCAGATTTTGTCAGCCTGGAATCTTCCTGATGTTTTGGACTATAAGTTCTAGAACTGGTAATTCTGTGTGGGTATTCTGAGAGAGTGAATTCTAGTATAGTCCAACACAACTGAAAGAGACTATGCTATGAAGGCTACTGTGTAGTTTGAAAATGCAGCATACCTCTTACTTTTAAATACTTCTATTGCCTACTGTCCCTTCGGAAACACCATATTTTACTCCAAAATATATTTGGAAAGTAGTTCCTGAATAGAGAATGATTATCTAAGATTATATTGTAGGAGAAAGATATCCTCTTGAAGAGCACATTAAGATTCCAGACAGACAATCTTACAAGGTCCTCACTTTCTTAATGTTTGTGTTTCTTGAAGTTTTCCATCCTTCTAGGAAATCACAGCAGAGTTTAAGCAATAGGCCAGTCAAGAAGGTAAGAGCGAGTGATCTATCTGTAGGAGAAGAGATGGCAGAGCCAAGCGGAGGGGTAAAAAGAGGGATTAGCTTAGAGTTGCCCATAGCTACAAACACACTAAGTTCACCCCCTCAATTGCAGTTGAATCGTACATAGTGCCCATCATGTGTTAACCACTAGTTGAGAAGATTCTTGTGCAATAAATCAGTTAATTTGAACCCTTAACGTGTGGACCAAGACTGCTTCCTTTTCCATATCTAACCCCAATTCATCTATTATCTCTTATCCAAAAGGCCTTTCCAAGAATGGCTATAATCCCAGTGCTCCTGCAACTCATGACATTGGGCTCACTATTTTTAGGAGTGAAACTTACAGCTCTCTTACCTGTTTGTGCTTTGCCATGCTTTTCACTCAATGAGATGCAAGTGTTCCTGCTAGCTTTTTCTTTCTTTGCAGGCTGGGTCTGGATGGCATGAAGATGCAGGTAATAATTTCTGACTTATTTTTCTTTTGCTGAGGACTTTAACCCATCTCATGGGGCAATGACTACTGCAGTCTCTGCCAGAGTTCTATTTAAAATTAACATTAACAATAATAATAATTTATTCAACTTATATGGCATCTGATTTCCAACAACTTTGGGTGACTCATAACAATAAAAATACAATAACATTAATAAAACATAAAAATAAAGATAAAAGATGGCAACATGATGAAGTGAAGACCTGAGTGAAAAGCCAAGTTTTTATGACTCTTTCAAACAATAGCAGCATGGGAAGCATTTGGACATTGGGGGGACTGCCATTGGAAGTCCATTGGAATCCAGGGGACTGCCATTGGAAGGTGCACCTCTGTGGTCTTGATAAATGACATTGTTTAATCGAAGGAGCCCAGAGTATGCAAATCCTACAGGCTCAGATTGGCAAGACAGATGCAATGGGAAGAAAGGCCATCCCTCAGGCCTTATGCCATATAGGGCTTTACAGGTAACATCCAAAATTTTAAATCACACGTAGAAACAAACTGGCAAGAAGTAGTACATAGACATTTTGAGGCATGCCTATCACTGCTTGTGCTGCTGCTGCTACATTCTGGACTGATTGAAGCTTCTAGAATTCAAAGGCAGCCCCGCTGAAGAGTGTCAAGCCATGAGGTGACTTGGCATGAGTGACTGTCTAAAAAAACAATTTCTAGACTGGAAGTTGGGATCAGAGAAGCTGAGAACTGTTTGTTTCTCTTCTTCTGATTGCTCTTCCTCTGGTAATTCTCCACCACATCTTCACCGTCCAAGGCCTTTAAATGTCAGAAATTAAGAGTGATAAAGTACATTATGAGAGCAGGAAGCTTGCATGAAGAACATTTTTTTTTGCTCCACATGGAAAGGAATACATTTAGAAGGTAATTCCTGAATAGCAAAGGATTATCTAAGATTATGTTGTAGGAGAGAGATACCATCTTGAAGAGCATATTAGGGTTCCAGATGGAAGACTATTCATGCCAGAGGGAGAATTTCTGGAAGAATATCCCTTAGCATGCTGTATCCTTAGAGAGAGACAGCTGGAGTTGATTTTGTGTCGCCTACTGGCTGAAATATTCTGAATGTTGGAAGACTTAAAAATGCAATCAAAAAGTGTTTTAAACTACCTTATCTTTTAGGGCACCAATGGATCACAGATTTGGGATACAGCATTTGCTGTTCAAGCTTTTCTGGAGGTAACAGCCTTTTTCATAAGTCTTCTTGTAAATTTTAGTACACTTTGTAGGAAAGTTAACTAGCTGCTTTTTCCTGTGTCATAATTCTAACAAGAACCTTGCTCCAAAGCAGTTCTTTCAGTTTCAAATTACAATTATGAGAGGAAAGTAAAACAAATGAAACTGCCCCAGTTTTCCACCCTGTCCATTATTCATGTTGCTAATAGCTTTATTCTGGCTTTTCTTCCTTTCTCATTTTATTTACATTTTAAAGTGGATATAATTAATATCATAACAACTTTGGTTATAATTTGCAGTGAGTATGTACGTAATATTTTAGCCATACATCCTGAAAAAATTAATGGTAATATTAAAGTAGAAATTGTAGAGATTGGTCTAAATCTAAAATGATCTTCTTCCTTTATTTTAAAAAGCCACAGAGAGTCAAGTGCAATTAAACTCTTTTGTTTAAAAGGCTGGTGCCCAGGAGAAGCCTGAATTTGCCAGTTGTCTGAAACAAGCACATCAGTACTTTAGAATCTCACAGGTAAAAATAGCACATTCTAGTCCCTGATAATGTTAAATGGTTCTTTCCCAATGAACTTAGAACTACGTGTTTGTTCTTGTAATTTCAGATTTTGTGTTTGGCTGCACATTTGATTAAAAAGGACTCATTGCATCAGAGAATAATCATCTCTGTTAATTCAAACAATAGCATCTATCTATCCCATATCAATAGGTGGGTAAAAAATGTCAACTCCAGTCTAAACATCTGGCTGACTGTGCAACCAACCTTAATTTAATTTAAAAAGGAGCCATTTAAGAGAATGGCTCTTCTTAAAAATGAAAGCCCTGAAGCTGGAAAATATTACTATGAGGAGTGGAAATTATACCTCCTTTCTTTTCTCATTGGGGCTGTTTTCCTCAGGCCCATAGCTAGAATTGAGTAGCTTTGTTTACTCTTGCAAGATGTGTTTTATTATAATCTATCTCCTCCAGATTCCAGATAATCCACAAAATTATGAAAAGTACTACCGTCAGATGAACAAGGTATGATTATAAAAGTGGAAACAGGACCTTAAATTAGCTGTGAAAGCTGCTCAGTGTCCTAGAAATGAGCAACTAGAGTGAATAAACAAGATCATCGAAGAAGAATAGATTTGTGGATTTTGTGCTTTGTTGGAAGGAGCTTTCTGCATTCCTGCTTGAACTGCTGAGTGATCTAACATTGTAAAACCTCAGGGGTAGTCACACTGTAGGGTTGTTCACTTGGTTGTTCCGTGAAAAAGGCTCTAGTCATTGTGGTGTCTTTGAGCACCTCCCTTTCTTCTAGATGTGGCAGAATTGTTTTCCCCCCAGTGGGCAGAATAGGATGAGAACTTACTGGCATTGGAACTGATTGAAAAGGTGGATTATGATCTCTCATTCACTCATCATATTTAAAGTAAAACAACCAGATCCGTGCTACAAAAAGCTGCATCATCATTAGAGAAGCAGAGTTTCATTGCTGACATCTTATAGGTACAGGCCAACAAATAAATATCCACACTTGCAGCTCGGTTCTGCTAAACAGAGGCGAACAGAGTATCTTACTTGGTAATTCCTACACCAAGGAAGGAGACGAGGATTTCCAATATTTTTTCCATGATCTTGTTACTGAGTACTAGAGCAATGTGTTTAAATCAGCATTTGTGGTCATGCAAGCAATTTATATGCATATATACCCCCCACTGTAGTAAACAGTGTTATGCAAAGTGGAGAAAGGGAGAAAGAAATAGTAAACCAAATAAATTAGAGGCATAAGAATAAGAAAAAAAGGAATATAACTGAGCCTAGGTTACAGTAATACCATTCACCATATCTCTATACTTTTCCATCCTTGTAAGTTATCATTAATTCTATGTTCAATTTTTAATTGTTCCTTTTCTCTCAACTCATTTACTTTTCCTTCATAATCTCAGTGTATATCTTTTGTAGTGGTCACTCACTTTTGTATTCAATTAAGATTCATTTAACATCTTTACATTCTAGACTGTCTCTCTTCTTGTATTAGCACATATTTTTCAAGGTTACTTGTTCCACTAATTCAACGTATTTTTATATTTCACCTGATGTAGAAGTCACAGATATATTTTTGCTTCTTTTAACAAACATTGCTTCCTCTAATAGTTTACATACTACTTACTACCTTTTTACGAATATTTGTCTGCCTTTGGTTTTTGCCATCTTTCATAAACTTCAGTAAACCAGAATATGTAATAAATTCAGTTATTTTATCTAGATGAATGTTCCTATTTTATTTTACAAATTTATTTTCTTTTATTTTGTGTTCTGTGCTCCAAACCAAACTAAACCACTATTGTTTAATAATCATTAGGGTGGATTTCCCTTCAGTACTCGTGACTGTGGTTGGATTGTTGCTGACTGTACTGCAGAAGGTTTGAAGTCTGTGATACTATTACAGGAAAAGTGTCCATTCATCAAGGAATATATCCCATCCAGTCGTCTCTTTGATGCTGTAAATGTGGTGAGCATCATGAAAAAGTAAATTCCTCCCTGAGAATCCATTCCTTCTCCCAACTATCTTCATGTTAGCCATGCTGTGCAGAGTAATCAAAAAGCAAAGATGCAAAGGAGATCGGTGGGCAGGTGGAGTTAAAGCAAAAGGCTAAGTACCATCTCGCTAAGTGACAGAAATTTCTGATCCAATTAGGGACATAACCTGAATACAGCTTTCCAGGCAAGAAGTAGGGCTACTCTCTCTTTACTGCATTTGTACGCTGCCCTGATCAATTAAGACTCTAAGTGGTAAACCACAAAGCAAAATAGAAATAATAATAATAGCCAAATAAAAGCCAAATGTACGTCCACAAACCATCAGTTTAGGCTGGATTCATGTCTTGAGATATGTAGGGAAAGAGGGAGCTGAATGGATGGAGTGGTGGTTCCGTCAGGGAAGGTTTTTCAAGGCAAATAACTGTTGAAACTTTCTGCAGCTTCCTGAAGACTCCTCTTTGGCCAAGTCTGATTGTTCTTTTTCCTCTCTCTTTAGTTGCTGAACATGCAAAATGCTGATGGTGGCTTTTCTACCTATGAAACCATGCGTGGGGGCTGGCTACTGGAGCTATTGAATCCTTCAGAGGTATTTGGTAAGAATAAAGACTTGAATGGCATCTTTACTTTCTCTTGAAGATCTTCAGTTCCCCTTCAGGACAACTGATGTCAGTCTTTACTTTATTGCTTATTCTGGCCAAGGGAATTGTTGCCTCTATAGAATAAAGATGGGTTGAATCTGCCCCTCTCCCCTGATGCAGAGCAGTTTTCTCCCTTGCATTTTTGCCTTTTGGTGGCTTCACCATATAAAACTTCTGTCCAAATTGCACCCAAAGAAAAAAAATATCCTGCTTCTAACCTTTACTGACCTACTTTCTCTTCTATGGTATTTAGGTGATATCATGATTGACTACACATATGTGGAATGCACCTCAGCTGTTATGCAGGCACTGAAACATTTCCACAAAAGCTTCCCTACGCACAGAACCTTGGAAATCAGGTAAACAATGGGGGCGTTGGGCGGTGAAAGAAAAGATTATTTCAGAATTTACTTTTAGGATGGACCGTCCTTCTGAGAAAGTCTGTTAGAGGACAAACTGCAGAATTGGGGGATGGAGGAGGGTGGGAGGCGGAGAAACAGATCATTATTCCCCAAGGGAGGAGAGAATTTTAATTGCTTCCCATCTGGACGAAGTAGGGAAGGGACAGTGAATGGATATCATAGCTTGAAATGTTGTGTTATCCTTTTTATTTAGAGAGATACTGCAAAAGAGCTTGAAGTATTGTCAGAGAAAGCAAAGAGCTGATGGATCCTGGGAAGGGTGAGTAAATGCAGTTTGACAGTTTTGTCAAACTGCATTTTATCCTCTGAGTAAATGCAGTTTGACAGTTTTGGGGCAACCTACTCCAGAGATTTCTTAGGATAGGAAAATGCTTCATCACAGATAGTGAGGTCCCTGGTTTGTTCACAGATACTGTTTTCTGACTTGTTGGGGTTGCACTCAGTTGTACTTAATCATTGTAGCAGAACAATTCACACTGTAGAGTTGGAAGACCCCACCTGGTTCAATCATGCCTCAATCATGACTGATTTCTCCTCCCTTTTAGAAGCTGGGGTGTCTGCTTCACTTATGGTACATGGTTTGGATTGGAAGCACATGCTTGTATGCAGCAGATGTACTCTGGTGGGTGAGTCACCTCCTTTCATTTCTGCTTGGTAGAAGGAAAGATTTGCAGCAGAAGAGACCTCTGCTATCATGAACAATGTAGGATAAAAACTTCTTGCTTTGCTCTTCCAATCACTTGATTTCCCTCCTTCTACCTTTCCTCTTCCAGAATAGCCTGTCAGGCAGTGTCCCAGGCTTGTGAGTTCTTAATCTCCAAGCAGATGGAGGATGGTGGTTGGGGAGAAGACTTTGAGTCTTGTGAACAACGCAGATATATCCAGAGTGCTACATCACAGATCCACAACACTTGTTGGGCTCTCTTGGGACTCATGGCTGTTAGGTAAGAGCTTGCAGAACCCATTGCCATTGGCTTCCTATTTCTGATGGCCAGTGGCCTCTGTTCATTTTCTTCTGACTATCTAGCAGCTGGAGAGTGACAGTAGTTTCTTCCATACCCACACAACAGCTTCTTGGATAGTGTTGTAACTAATTGTGCAAAACAATATCCTCAAGACATCTCCTGAAACAACATTTTCTCCATAATCTCACATCCACATTCAATCTTCTGTAATTCCAAATAAAGTGTGCTGGGTTGAGAACAGGCTCTGTCTATTCTCCCAGAGATCTCCTATATACCACCATTCAGAAATCTCATCTACTTCCTGTCAGCAGCATATAATATTGCTAAATAACTTGCTACCATATTAGTACCTCTGATTGGACACACTGACCAGCACATTCATAATTCTGAAGAATGTGCTTCTAAAGTCAGGGTTCTGAAACTGGATACAGATGAAAACCATGGTATTCTTTGATATCACCTCACTCTTCATCAGCATCTCCACCACTGAAGCCCTAATAGCTGTTAAGAAAAGACTTGAAGATGATAGCACCCTCGACAGAAGAAACAACCTCAATCTGGATCAGATCTGCTGTCTTCTGGACCTGTATCTGAACACCACTTAACTTCATTTACAGAGGTGACTTCTATAGACAGAAACACGGCTGTGCCATGGCTTCCCCTGTGTCACCTATTGTTGCCAATCTGTACATGGAAGAAGTGGAGAAGAAAGCACTCACCTCTTTCTAGGGGATGGCACCAACCCACTGATTGAGCTGTGTGGATGACACCTGGGTGAAAATCAAGGTCCAGAAGGTACAGGCTTTCACAGACCATATAAACACAACAGACTCTAACATCAAGTTCACTAGGGAAGACACCAAGGACAATAGGCTGGCATTCCTAGACTATGAAGTTCTTATTGGGACCTGTGGCAAGCTAAAAATAGAAATCTACAGAAAATTGATACACACAGACCAATACCTGCTGTTTGACTCCCACCATCCACTTCAACACAAACTAGGAGTCATCAGGACACTACATCACCGAGCAGAAACCATCTCCATCTCTATGGATGCCAAAAAGAAAGAAAACAGGGACCTCAGAACAGCTCTTAAGGCCTGTGAGTATCCAGATTGGGCCTTTATTAAATCAACCTCTAGATCCAAAAAAGAACAATAGACAGAGCTGAGACTCAGAGTCAACAGAAGAACCTCGTCATTCCTTACATGGCCAGTGTATCAGAGAAGTTAAAGTGGATATTTGGAAACCACCACATGTGTTTTTAAACCCATCAACACACTGAGACAGAGACATGTACATCCTAAACACAACACTAAAACATAAGAGCAATGTAGTATATGCAATCCAGTGCAGTGAGGAGTGTTCAAAGCTCTACATTGGAGAAACCAAACAGCCTTTACATAAGAGGATGGCCCAGCACAGGAGAAGCAACATCACAGGACCAGAGTCAGAAGTTTACTTTTGTCTAAAGGAAAATAGACACTAATTTGAGGACAGTAATGTTCAAATTTTAGACAGAGAAGAAAGGTGGTTTGAGAGTGAAGAATCTGTCTATGCCAAAGTGGAAAATCCTTCCCTTAATAGAGGTGGAGGCCTCAGGAACAACTTGTCCCCCATTTTTCATGCTGCTCTTCCATTAGTCCCCAGGAAGATTAAGACCACCACAGGTTCACCAGGGAGATCATACTTAACAACCCACTTGGGGATGAGTAAAGGGATTTAGGAGTTGAACATCTACATCCCAAAGACTCTATCTATTCATATCTTCTGTTATCCATCTAATAAGTCTAATCGGGTTAAGTGAGAAATGCATCCACCATGGAAGACATATATGGGGACCCCAACCAACTTTTTCTCAGACTGAAGAAGCTACTTGAAGAAGCAGTGAAACGTCTTGAATCAAAAGAAAATAATTCCAGTTGCCCTGAATCAACCTCCAGACAATGCTCGGATCTCCTCTTTTATCCTCTGTGGGGTGGTTTATGCTGGGAAAGAGTGATTGGTCAAAGTCACCCAGCCACCTTTCATGCCTGAGGGAGGATAGAACTCCCACTTTCGAGTCCAGCTCCTTAACCACTACATCAGATCGGCTCCTTTTGCTTTGCAGGTACCCAGATGTCAGAATTCTGGAAAAAGGGATTGAATTGTTGATTGAGAAACAGCTGCCTAATGGGGACTGGCCTCAGGTAAAATGTCTCTTCCTTCAGTTCATTTGTCTTTGCTTAAGAGCATCATGCCTCAATTGCTTAGCCCTTATAAACCTTTCCAAGTTACCTGCACATTCTTGTTTGAGCATCACAGGAGTTTCTTTGATGTTGCTCTGTTATATCTACTGATAGATTCTCACTTAACTTCTGCACACCAAGTCAGCTAGGTAGTAATCTTTTTCTCACTCGTAGGCTGTTTATGAGGAACTGCTATCCCCACAAGTATTAATGCTCGAACAATTTGGGTGTCAAATTGTTGTTCCAGGAGCTCAGATCCTTTTGTCATACAGGCCCAATAAAACACACCAGATAGGTGGAAAGGAATTGGACTTAATTGATTTGTATTGATGTGTGTTTCTGTGACTGGTTTGGGGGAATGTATGCTTTTCAAAATCGTATAAAAGGGGATCTTACTTTACTAAAAGTAAGTTCCAAAATGGGCACACCCCTGCTTAAAGTGGACCCTCTTTTATACAATTTTGAAAAACATACATAGCACAAACCAGTCACAGAAACATCACTACAAATCAATAATTAAAAGCAACATCATGCATACATTTCAACAGTCAAAGTAACATAGTTCAACCAAAAGTTACAAGGTGTGCCAAGACCTTTATTTTATCAATAACATTCCTACATTAAAAGCATTTCTAAGTAATTTGGTATCAGAGTCTTGTTCATCACTTTAATGGACAGGCATTCTTGAGCAGGAAGACCGATAGTCTGGCTTCCATCTATTGCTGTCATCCCTGCCAACAAAGTAGGTCAACTAGTGGATAACCACACCATTCCAGAAAGCTAGTGCTTATATGCTAAATAATAAACATATGAATTAAAATAATAATAGGCTGTCCCAACTCTGTCATGAATTTGCTGACATCATGCTTAAAAATGGATAAAGAACAAAAAGTTTCTGCCGTTACTGTCTTTTACTTTGCAGTAATATCATGGGTTCAGTTTTGATTTATTCTGATACCCTTTTTAGTTCAGTCCATTTTGACAGCACCAAGTCCCTCCTTTTTGAATTTCTGTATTATTCTTAAAACATGCAGGGCTTGTATTCCTTTAATGTTCAAAGGATGTCAACCTTGTCAGAGGCCTCTTCATTATATCTATGCTCAGATATGTTACATGGCAGGTGACTCACATGTTTCTTTTCTTTTGTGTTCCTGATGTGCATAGGAAAGATGAGAGGACAGTTTTGCAGTGTATTTCTTCTTTTATCTACAGGAGAATACTGCAGGAGTATTCAACAGGACTTGTGCTATCAGCTACAGCTCCTTTCGAAATGTCTTCCCCATCTGGACCCTGGGGCGCTTTTCTTCTCTGTATCCTGCCAGCCCCCTTTCAGGCAAATCTTCAGTGAAGGTATTAAGAAGCAGGGAGAAAGAAGTGGTTACAGAAATGTCCAAGGGACATAGCTTAGCATTTGCTGCTTCATAAATGTGGGGCTTGTGATCAACGTTGAAGGCGTGATCTGCCTGAGGCAAGTCAAGGAGCTCTGTTTCCAAGATCTAGTGAAGTCAGTGAAGTGCTGCTGCCGCTGCTCTGCTTCTTTGGTGTCTCTAAATTCTGCTGCTTTGGAGAGAGTCAACTGCATTTGGAAAGAAAAGCTTCATTCTGGCCTGGCAAAGGCACAAGCATCTGAGGAAGAAAAGTAAATATGAGGTTTTGAAGGCCTGTGAAAATGTGATTTTCTTAAATCTTTTTAATCAACTCTTAAGTGGACCTATGATCTTCCTATTTAAGAAATTTCACAGATGAAAATAAAAATACTGTAGGTTCTACATTTTAGAATTCCTTCAACCCAAGTTGCTCCTAATACCCCTTGCTCTAAAGAGCACCCTCTACTAAGATTTTTTACTTTCTTCCTTTTGATATTTAATATTTTTTCTCTGCTTCCTTTTCCTACTTTCTTTTACTTACCTATATTTTATCCATGACCACTATTTGTCTCCCCTTTGCAGAATTGGTTTTATTGATCTTTATTAAATAGTTTTAAATTCATCTGGAGCTCTGTTTGTTAAATGTTTTTTAATGTCTTTTGTATGTATGATCCAGGTTTTCTGACTTTTTATTCATTGTAGTTTTGCTTTAATAGACTACTGCTTTAAAACAGTTTGTAGTCTTTGATATCCTTAGTTTTGGTTTTCAAGCTTTCTCTGTTCTCTGGGCTCACTAGCAAAAAGATCATATTTGTAGATATATTTGTAGATAGGAATTATTCAATAACATTCATTTTCATACTAATCCACAGCCTGTCCTCATACAAATATCTGTAATTTTAAAAAAGCTGAAAGTTTCCCCTGCCAGTTATGGCTGACTCTAGGGGGCAGCATTCATCTCTGATTCACAGCTGAGGGAGCTAGTGTTTGTTTGAAGATGCTGCTGTGGTCATCTGGCCGGCACAACTATATGCCAAGGCACAGAAAACATTGTTACCTTTCTCATTAAATTTGGTGGTACCTATTTATCTACTTACATTTTTCATGCTCTCAGACTGCTAGGTTGGCAGGAGCTGGGGCAAATGATGGGAGCTCTTCCCATTACACTGCACTTGGGTTTCAAATTTGGGCTGCTGACCTTTCAGCTGATAACCCCAGCGTCTTATCTGCTACACCACTATGCCCCTAACACCACACCTCTATATAGTTAAAAGGTAAAGGTTTCTCTGCCAGTCATGGCCAACTTTGGTGGGGGGTACTCATCTCCGTTTCATAGCCAAAGAGCCAGTGTTAGTCCAAAGATCTGTGGTCATGTGGCTGGCACACGGAAGACTGTTACCTTTCCCTGCTGGGACAAGTAACAGGAACCAAGAATTCCTATGTTAATATAAGCCACTTTATACATAATACCTCTGATAAGTATGATTTGGCTTATCCACATTGCATTTCTTCTATATAGTAATAGCAAAGAATGTGTAGCTTTTGGAAAAACTAAAAGAAGACTGTTAGAGGTGATATGAATATTTTCTTCTCTCAAATCTGGATTTTTTATTTCCCTTTCTTTTTTAAGGGGGTGCTCCTTTTCTTTGAATCAGATGGAGTTTTCCAGTAGATCAGACACATAAAGGACATAAAATGGAATCTAAAGTTGCAGATGGAAGTCTATTCTTTGATCTTACAAAAGGCAATTCAGGTTCTGAATATTTCAGAAGGGGGGGAACATACCTGAAAATAGAAAATAAATAATATGATTGAGCACAGCTGCAACATTTCTTTGACACACAAGCAGATAATTTACACAACCTGAATATAGAAATAATAATAACAAAATTACTTTCCCCTTTGAATTCTGAAAATACATTCTATTCTTATACAACTGCAATAATTGTGGAGTTTGAATATCACAAGGGTCATCTAATCCAACCCTCAGCAATGGTCAGGAAGACCAAGTAAATCATCCTCTACTCTTATTTTTCCTCATTTGTCATAAGGTCAGACTTCACGTAGCCTTTAAATGGAATCTGGTCTAGTTGTAGGTGTGTAAATTTTCTGTTTATGATTTGTGATAGAAAATCATATTCCCTCTTAAATTCTTGACAGTTGCAACTCAAAGTTTTTAAATTTCAGAATACAACTTCTTCCTTTTATTCTCTCCGACTGTATTCTGTAACAAAGAAGACTTTGCTTCTACATTGCCTCTACTGGAGAGAATATGAATAGAGGCCCAGGCTTTCTCTCTGATCTCTGGTTGTTTAACCTCCTCACATGACTGGATCTGTGGAATTCAGTATTAATTTTTCTAAATTTTTCTGTGGCTGAAGATCCAGCCCTTGGAGTCCTGACGAAGGCTGGTAATGGAGGAATTTAGGACAGTCTACAGAAAGCAATTTTTCTATGGGCCGAGGGACATGCAAGCCTTCCTTGGCTGTGCTATCAATCTCTGTCTTCCATTCATCTGCATATACATAAACATTTTTAGATATACAATTTATATTCTGATGCCTTTACAATTACTTTGAAAAAAATCTTGAATGATGGCCACTATTCAAGCCACATTTCCTACGGATGTCATCTCAGCACAAAATTATGCTGATTATATCTAACAAAACAATCAGCTCACCATCAGCATTTGTCTCTGTTTATTTCCATCTCCAAGATATCCATAGGTTGCTGACAAATACTTTTCCCTGGAAAGAGGAATAAGATAGAAGCTAGTACCCTAAAATTCCAAATCCTAGTTAAAGATACTTCCTGGGCAATTGTTCTTTCAGATCATGATACTACAAAAATAACAAAAGAGCAGAAATACTTATGATAGAAAATCAGCTTTGTCATCATATTTTACTGCAATCAACATTTCATGCCTCCCTTTTCTTTTAACCAGACCTGTGATGGTGGCACCTGCATCATCCTCTAAAACTTAAAACATTAAAACAATCCCAGCCTACCAGTGATGGAATATGTTATGGGAGCACCTAAATGGCTTGGCTGAGAATGAGCATGCCTTAATAGTGGGTATTGCAAAACCAATCAATGTATGTTGAGATGAAAAGGCATACAAGAAAGACTCCCAGAGCCCCATCTCTGAAAGACCAAAAGACTGACATTTCTGGGGGCCAAACTGCAACTTGGCTAAATCATACACCCAACTAGCTTTCAGGATGCACAGTTTTTAGGAGTAGCAGGAGTGTTCTCCCCATAGGCCACACATCCCAGACACAAGATGAGGGAGAAAAGAAGGCTAACTTTTTCGTGCCATCGCCTATTGCTATTGCCACTTCTATCTTAATCTTTAGGATTTGGGGTCAGCTTTGTTGATTTGTTGCTTTTTATTACATGCACTTGGTCTCATTCTTCATTGAAAAATACAACAAAAAACTGGCTAGGTATGCTTGGGGTGTTTTATTACATTCTGTGCCTGTTTTGGGTTCTCAGACCCCACAGAATAGGGGTCCATTCTGTTCTAGTTACTACCCTATTTTGATCAGAATAGGACAACCTTCATTTCTCATGAGCTGGATATTCTACATTTGCTGATGTAGTCTAGAATTATACTTGTTTTTTAGACACTATGCTATGTTGCTGATGTTAACATGTTTAGGATCTACTAATACTTGGATCATATTCACATATATTACTATCAATTAAGGCATCATAAGTATTGGCAGTACCAGTCCATCCTCTCATCTGGATATGATCTGAACCAACATCTCCAGTTTCCATAATGGCAATCTGGTATTTAAGGTGACCTAATGGCAAGCTTCCTTCTGATGGCTGATGCACTCTTGTATCCTTCATGACCTTATTCCATTTGAGTTGCTGGGATAGTCTACCTGGGACTATGTATACAGAAATGGATAATTCATTTTTTGCAATCCACTTGTAGCACCTGGAGTCATCAAAGGACATGCCACTGAAATTCAGCAGCAGACAACATGCTGATTTAGGATGAGAAATAAATAGAAATAGATTCACTCATCAGGCTTATCATACCTGTTAATGAGAAACACCCCTGAATAAATTGAGAAATAAAGTAAAATAAAGATTGTGCCAGCCCTCTAATAAAGTTATATTTAGATTTCACAGCAGAAAAACCAGTCTTAAAGAAAATTCTCTAGTAGAGTAACCAAGTGTTCTCTTAAGAACAGATGACATCATAATTGTACAGAAACATTCTAAATCTGATAATTTTCTCTGAACCTCCTGAAGCACTGAGGTGACCTGTCTACTTAAGGCTGTCCCTAATAAATTAATCCTTCCTCACCGGTGAGGAAGAGGAGAATGACAGAGGAAAGAGAGTGGATAAAAAGAATTCAGGAAGAAAATGCACATCTTAAAAATCAAATTAGGCTGCTCAGGGAAAACTATGAATTACGCACATTGTTGAGTCAGCAGTGTGAGAACAACAGTCAGGTCCAGTTCGTAGCACCTCAGATTTCTCCTTCATATCCTGATACTGGTTCATTGGTAAAAGGAGGTAAGAAGCATGCTAAGTTAGCTTGTTAAAAGCCTTTGCCATGTAAAGGTAAAGGTTTCCCTTGCCAGTCGTGGCTACCTAGTGGTTGGTGCTCATCTCCAATTCACAGCCGAGGGAAACAGCATTTGTCCAAAGACACTTCCATAGTCATGTGGCTGGCATGACCATATGCTGAGGCACATAGAATGCTGTTATCTTCCCACTAAAGGTAGTATCTATTTATGTATTTGCATTTTTACATGCTTTTGACCTGCTGGGTTGGCAGGGGCTAGGCAGAGAATGGGAGCTCATCCTGTTAAGCGGCAGCTCTTGGATCCTGAACTCGAGCCACTGACCTTTCAGCTGACAAGCCCAACATCTTAACTGCTTGTGCCACCGTGTGATGTAAACATATTGTAAATTATATTAAATTGTAAATTATATGTTTGCCATATGTTTCATTACATTCCAAATTAATACATACAATGCATAGGATCTTGTGAGTTCATGTATAGGAAAAATAACTCTTTGGGCAAACATATGTCTGTGTACAACAGAAACTACAGTATATTGAACCAACTAGGAAAGGTTGCTCCATCATTAAATTAACAGGAGGACCAATTTCCTGATTTTCTCATTTATGAATGTGCACATAAGCGCATCTTCAGGAGTTTTATAATTCATATTTCTATTAGATTTTATTTGCATCCCTAACATAGTAATACTTTTCAGGGCAACCATCATAAGCAAAGCACAAAAATGGAAAAAAAAACATTGTAAGTGAAATAATTAAAGGCATGAATTATGGAAAAGGAAGAGGAATATTGAGAAATTGCATTTATACTTCCCATATTTCTCTATATCTTTTTGACCTTGAAAACCATCCTTGCTTTCACCATCTGTAGATTTCTTTTCTTTCTTTTGGTTATTCATCTCTCTCTTTCTGAAGACTCCATCCAACCACAGCTTTCTTGGTTTTATTTTCCTTTCAAACTATTAATTCTTCCCTTGACCCCATAAGTCAATCCTCATCACTTCTCTCTAAACGGCCAAACTACCTCAATAAACATGTTTAATACCAGTCCCTCCCTTTTTTATTCAGCCCATAGCATCTATTCATTCCTATAGTCCATGAACACAGACTCCACGCATCATCTCTTAGGTCAATGAAGTGTTCACATAAAACTTTTTGATAAAATTGAAAAGGTGTACATCAGCTTTAATGCTATCCATGCCATATGAAACATTTTCTGTGAACAATAACATTTTATTTGATAAACTCATAAAGTTGAAATATACCTAAGTTTAAATCTAGTCCAACTCTCTTTTCATGATAGTATATATTACAGTACAGCATAACTGACAAATGGCCATCCAGCCTCTGTTTGAAGGTCTCCAGTGAGGGAGAACTCACTACTTCGTGGGATAGCCTGTTCCAGAAGTGAGATCTCATAGAATCAGGAAATCTAATTGGTTAATAAAGACACTTGGATCCCTTTTATATGTACTACTGTCAAACCAGTTCACCTAACCCTATACTGGTATCTTTCCTTTTTTCCCCAGATGCAGAGCTTTGAATTTCTTCCTGTTAATTTCCATATTACTCATTTCAACACATTCAAGTCAATCTAGTTCTGTTTGAATCTTCTTTCTTCAAAAGTAGGAGTCACTTCTCCCAATTTTGTGTTATTTACAAACTTGGTAACTTTTTGTTTGGTTTTTAGTTTCTGACTGAGCCCATCGATCACTTGCCTGATCCAATCCATATAGTTCTATTTTATTAAGGAATGTTGTAAGGCACTCTTGCCATAGGCTTGCCAAGTCCAAGTACACTATTATGTGTCAATGGCATTGTCCTACTAGTAATTCTAACAAAAAGAGATAAGATTAGTTTGGCATAATTTGTCTATATTAATCCCATGCTGACTTTTAGTTAATTGTAGCCTCTTATCTACATGCACAACATGCACAATGCTTAGACCTTACTGAGTGTAGTCTATACTCTATTAGGCCTATAGTTTATCAGATCCTCCTCCTTTCCTTTCCTTGAAGATGAGAATACATTTGTTCTCCTCGAATCTTCTGAGACCTCACTAGTCCAGGAATTCTTAATGATTACTGAGATTAGCTTGTTTCTTCAGTACCTTTCTGAAAGGTAGTTGTTCCTGCTCTGTGATATTTTTTTCACATTTCTGTCTCTTCTGGAGAGCTTCATCTGTTCTGTTCAGGACTTCTCTGATATATTTCAATAGACCAATTATCTCCTCAAATCTTTTCAGGCTTCCCATTTGATCACTCTTGTCAACTCCTATTTGCTTCTCCCACTGGTTTGCTCAAAGAGCTTAGGCCAAAATAGTTTATTTTGAACAGTTATTAAACCTAAGATTTATTCATAAATCTTTCTCTCTTGCATTTTTTCTATTCTATACAAAAATCATAAAGTCCCAGGTAAAAATGACAATAATAATAATTGGCTGTAATGATGCTCTTGTTTCAGTATGGTGTTGAGATACAAAACTGATGTTTAATACCAAAAATAATTGGATGAAGACTTATTGATGTTCAAGAAAACATGTTTGGTCTATGAAGATTAAATGATTTCTGCATATTTTCTGGGAGGATACTTTGAAGCATTTCAATCAGTAGAGATAGACCCATTATCTCAGTTTTTACAAGAACGTGTTCCATAAACAGATTACTACATAGGTGTGTTCACTGATGTTTTCTAGAAACAGTATGCGTTCCAACGATGTTAAAAAGTATTCTATCAAATCATGTCACAGTGTCTAGATCGG
>JANHZU010002259.1:336422-351057 GCA_032468055.1 Acrochordus granulatus | reverse complement strand
GGAGGGAGGGAGGGAGGGAGGAAGGAAGGAAGGAAGGAAGGAAGGAAGGAAGGAAGGAAGGAAGGAAGGAAGGAAGGGGAAGATTCTGAGTGGATGAGGGAGGGAGGGAGATGGAAAGATGCAGAAGGCAGTGAAGGAAGGATGGAAGAAGGAAAGATGTGGGAGGGAGGGAGAGAAAGAGAAAAATATGCAAGACTGAAAAGGAAAGATTCTGAGTGGGAGAGGGAGGGAGGGAGGGAGGAAGATGGAAAGATGCAGAAGTCAGTAAAGGAAGGAAGGTGGAAAAGAGGGAGGAAGGCTGCAGCCCTCTACAGGAAAGGTGGTTCCGTGAAAAACTGGAGAACCAAGGGGTCTTTGGCCGTTGTGTCCCCGAGCAAGGCGAGGGGTGCCGCGTCCTCTGACCAGCGTCCGGCATTTTCGCGGAAGACCCTCCTCAGCTGAAGGCTCTTCCGTGGGGGGGACCGGAGAAAGTTTCCACTCTACATTATTCGGCACGCGCGTCCACGCCTCGCGACGGGGCCGCCTGGAGCTCCGACGGATCTGCGGACCCATCAAAGCTTGACATTTACAGAGCCCATTTCACAACTAAGAGTGGGCAAAAGGGGTGACAGCCGTGTCAGTTTCGCTTTGTTTCGTTTCACGAAAGATTCCCTCTTGGAAGGAAAAGGAAAGCAGCGCGAGGCGCCACGCTCTTCTTCAAAGACGCGGTTTCGGGGACGACCAGGGGCTGTTCGCCGCCCATTCCTGCCCCTGCCTTCCAAGCCCTCGGCAGAGAGAGAGGGGAGCTTGCCCCGTCCCCAGAATTTCGACGAAGGCCAGCAGTTTCCCATGCACAAAATTTGCGCTGTCACCTTCCGATTCAGCCCCTCTTCGACGGCATCGTCTCCGTTTGGCTGAAATCCTGCTTCCAAATCTTTCTCCAAACCGATCCGGCAGTCGGATCTCTTTAAGCGAGGGAGGAAGACGAGCAGAGCAGGAAAATGGCCTACGGAGCGCAAATAATACCTCGAGTTTCTCCTCTCTCTCTCTCTTTTCTTTTCTTTTATTTTTCCAATCTGGGCTTATTGTGTAAACCTGAACTTTACAAATGTCAAGGAACAAGCAAAAATGCGAAGCCGGGGAGTCACTAAATCTCTGTTAAAACTCCTGGCGGTAACATCCCTTCGCAGGACAACCTGATGTCAGTGCTTATGGATAATCTCTGCTTAGGCTGAAAAGATGTTTTCCTGTATCGGGAGCCGTGTTTTAATTAGCACGGTCATAAATAAAGCGAGACGCAAACTCCAACATGGGCGCATGAAATGGGTAACTTGGGAACTGATTGCCAGAAAAGGCAGGAGCTGAGCATTAATGTTAGTTTGTCTTAACTCTTTGGATGCTGACCGAGGAGGATGAACAGCCCAGGACTGCATTGGAGTCTACAACTCTGAAAACTAGCCTGAAACTGGGCCAACAACCCTGGTTCAAAGAGGTATCTTTGAACAGTCCTATGTGGTGATAACGGGAGCCCCCCATACACTGGTGGGGCTAAATGGGACTAAAATTAAGTAGCGAGAAAACCGAAGTAATGACAACAGGTAGAACAACCAGCCTTAGAATTGATAATGAGGTTTCTGAAGTGGTGGAGAGCTTCTGCTTTTCAGGATCCTAACCAGCGGTCAGGAGAGACGTCAAAGATTACAGGTAGTCCTCGACTTACAACCGCAGTTGGGATCAGAATTTACATTGCTAAGCACGGCAACTGTTAAATAAGAAATGCCATGACCCTTTTTGGGTCATGGTTGTTAAACACATCACTGCAGTTGTTAAGTGAGTCGTATGTCATGAAGCAGATCTGGCGTCCCCCGTTGACTTTGCTGGTCGAAAGCTGGCTGGGAAGACTCAGATGGCCGTCACGTGACGTTGGGACGCTCCAGCCGTCATAAATACATGCCGGTGGCCAAGTGCCTGAATTTTATCCTGTGACCATGGGGATGCTGCGACGGCCGTAAAGGTGAGGACCGTAAGTCCTGTTGTAACTTCAAACGGTCACTGAACGAACGGTTGTAAGCTGAGGACGACCGGTAGGACATCCACGTGGAGTTTGGAAAAGGGGTTCCTCTGGGGTCCCTGCACCTACAAAGATCAGCATCGAACGAGCCAGGGGATTCGCCACAAGAAGAAGGAGGAGAAGTCGTAGTGGTAGTTGGACTGTAAAGTCCCAAACTTAGGTCGGAATCAAGCTAAGTCCTGGTTTTTCCTCTAACTCTGACTTTCTTCCACAAAATCAGTCTGAAATGGATTTTCTTCCCTCGCTCTGATGGCGGAGGGGACGCGTGGAGCAAATGCACCGGGGAGGCCGTTGGTTTTTATTCACATGGTTATCAAGACAACCTGAAACGCAGGCGCCACGATTGATGGCCGGCTTGGCAATCCTTCCTGGCTTGCTCAGAAAAAAGGGTCAATGTGTTATTTATTTTTGATTGATTAAACATACCTGTGTGCGGCTGCAATCAAAAATAACTCTTGGTGGGAGAAATCTTCCTTTGAAGGAAGAGCAGAAATGACCAGGGAGACCACATTCGGTCCCAGGGAGAGAGACGTGGTTCTTTCCTTTCAAAAGAAGGGGTAGTTTCAGAGCATCAGTTCGGTTAGGCTCCTATCATTCTTGAAAAATGTATCACAATTTGCTCTTAACCGCTGCAGAATACTTTCCAATATGTAGTTAAATAAGATCATTTATCTCTTTCCTAGAAATTAATTCTGAATGCATCCATTTCTTCAACACTGAATCTTAGTATTCTTCCTTCCCTCGATAGAGGTAAAGATCTTTCTTTATTTCTATTTCAAATAAAACTGTATTTTTGTTTAAAAAAGAAAAGATTTGTAGAAATGGACAGATTATTTTGTTTATTTTTTATTTCTTCAATTTACATGTCACCAATCTCGCTATCAAGTTATTCTGGGTGGCTGAAGACTGAAATGATACAACTAAGGCCCAGTGGAGCATTAATTATATTGATTCAACTCTGTTGAATTGTTTTCCTGATATAAAAAAAGAAATAATGTTTGAGCTTAATGCCAAGATCCCCACTTTATTATTTATAAATGTCTAAAAAAGCAGACACCTCTAAAATAATACAGGTAAGTCATTAATTTCTGACTTCCCCTTCTTGGTTCTGCAACCAATCTATAGTACCCATGGATATAAAAATAATTAGAAATTATATTGTTCATGTCTGTATTTACCGTGTTGCACACTTGTTGCTTAAATGTAGTTAAACTTCTCTTTACTGAACAGAAGTGTCCGACCATTCCTGCATTTTCAGGTTTGTTCCTAGATCTTTTTATTTCAGTTCTTTGCTTATGAAAATGCGGTGCAATGATGCAATCATCATCAACCATGAGATGGCTTTCCGTCTTGCATGAAGCCACTTATCCACCTGGCTTAGATTAAGACTTGCTGAAGTGGGTGAATCTAATCTTTGAATTGGACAACCACGGATCACAGCTGAGCCTGGCGTGCAATATGGGTGCACGGTGGCACGAGTGGTTAAGATGCTGGGCTTGTCAGCCAGAAGGCGACATGATGGCATGTAGGAACAACCATGGGAGGCAGAAGAAAGAGCTGCAGATTAGACAACCATTAGATAAGAGGCAGCTGGCCCATAGAAGCAATGGGGCTATGACACATCTGAGTTGGCCATAGTTTACCTTAGCCCCACCGACTAAGGTCCCGAGTTTCCTGGACTGTAAAGGCAAGGGAGGAGAAGAGAGATGTAATTTCAGACTTGCAAGATTGCTGTCCGCTTTGTGAGGTAGTCCAGACAAGAAGGACACCCAAAAATACTAACCCTAACTTTATTGCAAGGCTACATTAGCAGAATCTTGCAAGTCTGAATCCTTCCGAGATGTTTTCCACGCTGCCATTGCTTGTATGGGCTCAGTTGCCTCTGATCTGACCACTGCCTACAATGCAGCTCCCTACGATGCAGCTCTTCCTCCTGTCTCCCAAGGTCATTCCCACATACCATTACAGGTGGTCACAATGAGAAGACTCTACTCCTGCCTTAGCATGAAAGCCGCTCAGGTGGCTTTGGACTCGTCCCTCTCTCTCAGCCAACCCACCTCATGGGGTTGTTGTTGTGGGGAAAATAGGAGTCTTGTGGATGTCTGCCGTCTTGAATTAGTTATAAAGTAATAAAAGTGGGATAAAAAAATTCTGATTTTTTTCAGAGCTACACGGAGCTCTGATCTGGAGATTCCGCTGAAAGGCAGTTCCAGCGAAGAGCTTCCCAGAGCCAAAATGCCAGGCCGAACCATGGACTCAATTAAAATCTTCAAATCATGTGCCTGACCCAGATGCATAAAACTGTTGGCGTCCTCCCCTCCCTGATCTGGAGCATCAAAGTGAATCGATCCGGATGGTAAGCTGCATTTGGTTTAGAGCAGATGTTGCGCAGCTGTGACGCAGGTGTCGACACCCAGTCGATAGTGTGCAGTTGTGGCTATCAGCAAATCGAAAGATGGACGTTTCCGAGCTTGCGTGGGCGCCGTAATCTCTCGGGTGGCTGACATTTGGAGCATTGCCGTCTAATTTGGAAAGAGGAGCTGCAAGAATTGGGGTGCAAAAAAGAGAGCCAGCGTTGTGGCTACAACGCGGTGGCTTTCTTTGCATCCAACGCAAAGACCGTGCCCGGTGCAAGGTAGTTTTGTGTGTCTTTCTTTCCCAGCCACTTTTTCTCCCTCTGTTCCAAAAGGGCTCCATGAATACTAATGCCTTTCGCAAGTGCTCATTTGAATGGCACCAGACACCTTTGATCTCATTCCGAGCGCGGCGGTTGCCCTTTCTGCCTCAAATGTGATTAAGCCTTGAAATCCAGAGCTGGTGGATTGATCAGACATTTGTTTTATCTCCATCCCTGCCTCTAACCTCTGGAGTGCAGTGGAGTTCAATTTATTTGCAATGTCTGGGGTGGGAGAGGAGATTGGCTGATAGGGATTTTCAGCTGCCGAGCCGGATTTGGGAGGCGGTGGGGCTCATTGGAACACGGCGGAGGAATTGCGGAGGAAGCCCGAAGGGGAAAGCATTGCGAGGAAGACCAGATAAGAAGCCCAACCAGGTGTGCTAGTTCTCTCTTTACTGTAAAGTCGCATTACCGGAATCTTGCTTGCAAAACTGTATTTTTGTTCAGTTTTTTTTTTTTGCAAAACTAAAATGTCTCCCTCCCTTTCCAGAAACAAGAGAAAATCCATTCTGAGATGCTTCCCACGTCCTTTTCCTTCTGTGGGGTGAGACACCTCTTATCCACTGGTTATCCAGGTTGTGCCTCTCCCTCCCATCTCCCAAGGTCATTTGCACAGACCATTATAAGCATGATTTGAGTCAGGGGACTGGCCACTGTTTGATGGGCTGAGATTAGGGTTACTGGGCCTTTTCATTACCATATTTTAGCAGGGATACATTGCATCTGCTCCAACTATTGTCCCCTCTCCAATAAGATTCTGGTTGGACTACATAACCTGTTCCCTACAAGTCCCTGTTTAGCAAGCTTTTTGGACCCGGTGGGAATGACAACCATGTAATACTTACCACTCCACCATATAAATAGTTGATTTATAAAGCCAATAAATCTGTTTCCCAACACATTCTGGATCGAAGAGATCGTTTATCTCCTCCTCCAAAGGGAGAACAAATGTATTATTTTCCTCTTTCAAAAGAAATAGGATGCAGATTTGTACGCAAAATTACCTCGCTTAATTTTAGTTGGTGTAATTTAATCGCTGGGCTGAACAAGATGGGCAAATTGTGTTTGTGTGTGTGTGTCATATGGTATAGATTTTGCATTAACAGTGACCTGGTTTTGTTCTTTGGATACTGAGGTTTAGAATCCTTGTTCAGAATGACAAGGATTACAGGTTGTCCTCGACTTATGACCGTAGTTGAGCCTGGAATTAAGTGAATGCAACGGTTCCTTCTGAACCTTTTGCTCCATCCATTATCCTCCCATAGACGACTCTGCCCCTTATCTGACCATTCTCTAGACAGCACCTCTTTGCCCCATCTCCCAAGGTCTTTCCCACATACCACGGGAAAATGATGACACATTACACATTAGATGATGTGTACGTCATCTAATGTGTCAGCTAGATGACACATTACACATGACACATTACACGAAGTGTCATCTAGCTGACTCAGCCTAGTTCCAAAACACCGGTTATTAATTTTTTTGCCCAAATTTGGCAAGAGTGCATGATCTTGAAGCCACATATGTTCCATAGAATGAGAAATGGGTGCTTTTTCAGAACGTTATGAGGCTTTGCACTCCTAAGGAAAAACTGCATGGTAAGTTAAGCATTCCTATCAGTGAATCAGTTAATTTATCCATTGAGGCATGCTTAAAGCAGACAGTTTGGAGACCAAAGGACACATTGGAGCAGCACATTTGGCTTTCATGCCTAAGGCAAGACTAGAACTCACAGTCTTCTCTTTGTGACCGCCTGTTGTTGTTGTTGTTGTTTTACAGGAAAATCATCCTTTCAATTTCCTTGCAGGATTCCAGGAAAAGCAATTAAAAGTGTGGATTGTGTATCAAACTTTTTAGTTGTCTCTTGTAATGGGCTGGGTTGTAGCCAAGCAGAGAATCCTTTTCCACCACAAAGGATTATGCCAGCTATCCTATTTCCTCAGCTGAGCTCAGCTTCCTCCAAGGAGTGGGACAGAGACAGGCTGTTATCTAAATTAGTAATGAAATGCAAGAACATGATGAATAATTAGTTGTGTTCTTTAGTGGCAATGTAGAAAGATTAGGTCTTTTTGTGTAGCATCTTGGCTCCAGACATCTGCAGCCTCCCTGGCTGTTTATCCTTCCTTTCAGTCCAAAGAGGTGACATAATGGAGAAGTCTCTCCCAAGGGTCTTTTTTAGATGGGCACATGGGAGCAGCCAGAGAGGCTGCAAAGAGATGAAGAGATGGAGAACAAACAATCCTTTCTCCATTCTGTGCCTGCTCACCCTTCCATCCAACCCCAAGGAGAGACTTCAAAGGGCAGTTCTGGCTGAGGAATTCTGGGAGTTGAAGTCCACACATCTTAAAGTTGCCAAGATTGGACACGTTTGCTGTAGAAGAATAAAGAGATGGGGAACAGAAAATTTGTTTGCAGCCTCCTTGGCTTCCCATCTTTTTACTAAATTCCAAGTTAAAGACCTTAGGAAGGAGGTCTCCATGGTGGTTTGTTCAAATGAGAAAGAGCAGCCAAGGATGCTGCAGAAAGGTAGAGAGATGGGAACCAAGCAATTCTCTCTCCTTCCATCAGTGTCAGCCCTCCCAGGCAAACCAGGCAGGAAACATGACAAAATGAACTAATTGTACTTCACTGTAAGTCTACACTAACAGAATCTTGCAAGTCTGAAAATACAAATTTCCCACTGTCGCTTTTAACTGCTTGATCCATTAGGGTGGGTCCTTTCTAAGTTTTTTTCCTCTGACTGTTGAGCCACTGAGGGCTCCTGCCTCTCTTCTTTTGATTCTTCTCTTCTCTTCCTAGGAAGGATCTGTTAACTTCATTTCCCAAGGTCATCCACACATTCCATTATAATCTGTCTCCTCCTTAGCTTCTCATCTTTCCATTCAGTCCAAGGGAAGACTTCAGAAGGGAAATCCTAAAACTGATTTTTCAGATCAGGAAGGGTGAGCAATCAAAGAGGCTGGAAAGAAAACTGCCTGGTCCTCATCTCTCTATGCCTCTCCAGGCTCTTTGATTGCTCAGCCTCCCTGGCTGCTCATTCTTTTATGCGATTGCACGGGGAAACTTCAACGGGTAATTCTGTCTGGGGGCTTTTCTAGACAGGGAAAAGGGGGGCATCCAGAGAGGCTGCAGAGGGGGAGAGAGAGATGGGGAACATACTCCTCTCTTGCCATCTTCAGCCTCCTTGGCTTTCCCTCATTCTGTCCAACCTCAAAGAGAAACCTCAAGTGCGAATTCTTCCCATTGGACCTCTTGAGAGTCAGGAGGGTGAGCAGGCAGGGAGGCTGGTGGTGTGTGGTGGGGAAAGAAGAGCCACAGAAGCGTTTGCCATCTCTAAAGACCATGTCAACTCAAAAGAGAACCTGGAGAACCAGGACCCTGAAAATGAAGTTGAAAAACAGAGGCCTCTTTCACAGGAGATGGTGACTTTGGAGAGTCTGCGAGGCATCGCATGACCTTTTCTTCAATGCTGCCTTCAGGGCTTGAAGCTTCTTGCTAAAACAATCTTCCGATTTTCATCCCCTGCAGATGATTCAGAAGACTGTTCTGGTCAATCCAAAGCTCTGTCAATCACATTTTTTTTCCAAATCTCCTGAAAATATATTTATCTATCTGTCTCATACTTCGTCTGGGTTTCTTTTCTAATAATGTCAGATTCTCCGCTGATTAATTCACACTCTTGTCATCCTGTTAGTTCTGTCCTTGAAATGCATAGCTTTGGTTGTCTTGTCAGGTAGCCAAATTAAACTTACTTAGCATCTTTCGTGGGTCTAATTGATGCAACATCTAGTTTTAAAACTGATCTGCTTTAACACAAGTCGATGGATTTGACAATCGGTGCCTCGATTTGATTTCCTGACAGCCACTGGCCTGCGGGCTGGAGCCTGGCTATTGCTTCAGGGAGCAACCCGGTGAAAAATAGCCAAATGGAACATGAAGTCCTGTGGTCTGATGCAAACCAGGAACGAGAGCATGATTGTTCGGCATGCCTCATTGAACCGCAGCGCAGAACAGAAAATTCTCCAGGCATTTCTACGAAAACTTGGAGCCGAAGATCTTGCATTCGAGAGACAGGTTGCGTATGGGGCTGGATTAGCAGTTCCCCACTGCGAGCTCTCCCCAATGTGCTCCCATCAGCCCTTTGAGGTAGGCCAGCTCAAGAAACAGGCATCGCAGGGATTCCAGGAATGATACATCATTACTATGAATGATCAGTTATTAGGGGAAAATCAATGTCTATATTTCTATTTTGTCTTATACCAACAAAATCAAGGCGTGGTTGTTCTGAGTTTCTTTTTCATATTTTCTTCTTTTTGGGGAAGGAGTACGGGTAAGGCTCGGCTTATAACCAGACTCGGGACCTGAAAAGTCGTCGTTGTTAAGCGGCGCGCTTGTTGAATAAGACTTCACATGACCTCACCCGACTGTACAACCTTCACATTGTGGTTCTTAAGTGAGACATCGCAGGACCGAGACTTGCAACCTTCTCGACCGACTTTGCTTGTTGGAAGCTGGCCGCCAATGGCGATCAGGTGACGCCGGGATGCCGCAACCATCATGCATGCAAGCTGGTGGCCAGGCACCCAGATCACCGGTCGTAAACGTGAGGGACCCGCCACATTTATTCCAGTTTCGATTACAGTCATAAGTTGAGGACTGTTTGTAAGATGCTGTTTCTGTTCGTCTAGATCTTTGCGAAGGAGGCATCATTTCCTTGAAACCTCTAAGGCTAATTGTGAAATTGTCTCACGGAGGTGGGTTAGTCTTTCGAATTTGGACAGCGCGCATCAGTTCTTGAGTTTCTTGGTCATCTGGCTATGTTCAGCCGATGAAAGGCTCGCTCGCTCTTCAGAAGACCACTCTGTCTTGTCTGAAGTTAAAATATTTCTAGAATAAGTCAGAGGTAAGCGTGAGGTGTCAAGATCGGTGTTGGACAAACTGGGACGAACTTCTTATCATCGGTCTCATCATACCCTGGATCAACATCTGCGGGCTAATCCCTCTTCCCAAGGCGCATCCTGCTGCAAAATCTGTTGTGAATACCAAGCGAGTCTTCTTAAAACGTCGGTTCCCAGCTGGGCTGCAGGTCTAGGCAACCTTGGGGACGCGATTGGGGTTTGTTTTCATCCGAGGAGAAGCTCTCAGGACTGCAGCGGACACCTTGGGGGGCCAGTCGGGTCCCTGAGGAGGTGGGGGAAGAAACGCGGTTTTCCGCTCAGTTTTTGCAGAGGGGTGGTGAAGGCACAAACAGAAAGGGGTGTCTTCCTTAACGCCCAGTTCAGCCAGTCTGGCACCTGCCACTTGGATAGCGGAGTGAAAATGCACGTCATAATTGACCAGGCTGGTGTAGAGCAGACGTTTGGCTGGACAGATAGTCCTTGACTTACAAGCATTCGTTTTGCGGCCATTTGAGATGACCACGGCACCGGGAAAAAAATGACTTAGGTTCTGGGAGATCTCCCGGTGGTCTTCCCTCGCAGTCCGATTCATCTTTGAACCCGCCTTGCTTTCGAGCTCGGCACGCAGGTCCTGCATCTCTCAGGGGGGTTTTTCCCACGGTGGGGACGTTCCCCTCTCTTCAAAAGCAGATGTCAGAGCAAAACCTCCCCACGATCGAGCTTTCGTTACCTTTAACGTAGTTTGATTTGCGCATTTCCCGCTGGCTTCCCCTTCGTCTTCCCCTTCTGGGCTGGGTGCTGATTTTGGGGACGGTTCCCACGACTATATCCAGGCTCATGTTTTTCTCTTCTGCATCCTGTAAAACGTTGAGCATTCCTTGGTTTTAGAAAGGCGAGTAGCAGTTTCAAACAACTTAAATCCCTGTTTTGAACCAAAGGGCTTTCTTGATGTACGCACCTGTTATTGATCCGTGGTTTATTCGGCCATTATGTAAAGAGTTAGACCAAGTTTATGCGTTGGTTTGTCATGTCTCAGACCCAGAAATCGATAGCAGAAGAGGACACTGCCTGGAAAATGTCTGCTTGGTTGTACATTGCGATAGCTGGAGCGCGTAACCAGCGAGGATGAAGCTAAGCAAGGAAAAAGAAGGAAATTAGGAAAATGGACAAGCAGCCAGTCTTTGCAGGCATCTCTCTCTGACCTGGCGCCCCCGAATGCTCCAACTCCCATCCTCCCCAGCCAGCATGGAAGGGCCGTTTTAATCAATTCTCCATCAGTGTAACTGAGAAGGGAGCGGGGAGAAATCAAGCTTGAAGTCTGGATCTCTTTGTCCAGATATATGGCATTTCGGAGAAAGAGGAGGCACCGGAGGGAACCGGCTTTCCGGCTTTCTGGCCAGAGGGACTTGCTGCACTTCGCAGTTTGGCGACGGAAAGGGGGGGTTTGGTTTCTGCTGGTGGGGACGGAAAGCCCCTCGAAGAGCTTTCGGGTGACTTGAAGGAGGCCCCTGCGTGCCTTCTGTGGCTCTTGACTGCAGGCAGCGCTTGACGTACAGCCAGAGCTGGGACCGGTCGAGTGGTGCGGTCGTTAAGTGAGGCATCACATGACCGCACCTGATTTTCTGACCTTTTTGCCACTATGGTTAAGTGAATCACTGCACAACTGTTCAGCATGACTTCTGAATTCCCTGCTGGCTTCCATTAATGATTTTACATTTCCTTCCTGCCTTCCTCTGTTTCTCTTTTTCTTTTCTTTCTTTTTTCTTTTTCTGTTTCCTCTTCCCCTTCCTTCCTTCCTTTCTCCTTTTCCTTCTTTTTCTTCTTCCTCTTCCTTCCTTCCTCTTATTTCTTGTCTTCTTCTCTTTTCTCTCCTTTCCTTTCTTCCTGCCTTCCTCTGTTTCTCCTTTTCTTTTCTTTCTTTTTTTCCTGTTTCCTCTTCTCCTTTCTGCCTTCCTCCTTTTCTTTTTTTCCTCTATTTCCTCTTCCCTTCCTTCCTTCCTTCCTCTTGTTTCTTGTCTTTCTTCTTCCCTTTTCTCTCCCTTCCTTTCTTCCTTCCTCCTTTTCTTTTTTCTTTCCTCTTCCCTTCCTCTTCCTTCCTTTTCTTTCTCCTTTTGTTTCCTTCCTTCCTCTTTATTTATTTCTCCTTTTTCTTTGTGTCCTTCTTCCTTTGTTCTTGTTAATTTACACTCTTGTTTGGCACAGTGAGAATCGGTGGCTGCATCAGCGACGTCCTGAGTTAAAATCATCCAACGCTTCTCTTTGTAACCCGCACATAAATGACTCCCAACATCATTTCTTTGCATCCCGTTTTTTCAGGGGGGAAATTGAGGATCAGCCCTAACCTGGGGGATCCGGGGAGAAAACACCCAAGAATATATACCCCACTTGAAATCAGGAGAGAGACGGTGAAAGGGAGGGGTGGGAAGATCAAACCCATTAGTCCTCTGCAGTTGAGTCCCGGAGCAACCCATGCAAATTTTCCCCAATCTGGGAAATCCCCAGATTCTGTTCCAGCTGTCAAAATACAGATCAATAGATGTTAACGAGGCTTTGAAATGACAAGTGCTAGGAGTGGATTCTTTGCAGGCTTCAAAGACCTTCATAATTCATGGTGATTCTGCAATGCTTTTTCTTTCCCTCTGGCCATTTTGGGAGAGGAGGGGGGTGACCAATATATCCATAAACAGAGGGAAGCTTAAATTATAGATGAGGACGAAGTTTCGGCAACTCTTTGCAGCGGGCTTGTGCAGGCAAAGGAGCAGAATCAGATGGGTGGGGGTGCAGATGCATTTTGCACAACAGGATTTTTAAATTTATTTGCAGATGGAAAAGGTAGGAAAATGCAAGTGGGAAAGATGGAAGAAGTAGGGAGAATCTGCAAGCTTTTCCGAGGGACTTACTAACTGAACCAATAATGACAAAACTGTTGTTCTTATTTACAGGCAGATTGTTCTGATCAGATCTGGTCCTGCAAGGACCTCGGATAGAGAAAACATCACAATCAGATCATAAATTATAAGAAGATAAGAAGCCCGGAGCTGCCCTTTGAGATGGGTGACCATGCAAGTCATCTAATCAAATGAATAATATAAAGGTTTGTTCTTGTCATGCTTGTATTCCTCACAGAATAATACCTTACACAGAATAAACCAGATTGCGTTTTGGAGTAGTGGTATTGGGAGACTCACAACACAACTGGTGTTGGCCAGTTGTAACACCTAAGACACAAGCGGGGTGTCTCTGCGTGTGCGTGGATGTGTCTAAATCTACAACATTTCATTCCGGTAGAAGTGTTTAATTCTTGCAAAAAAAATATGATTTAATCTGTTTCTTCTGTTTCTTCTCCATCATCTCCTGCTCCTCCTCTTCTTTTCTTCCTCCTCCTGCTCCTCCCTCTCCTTTTTCTCCTCCTCCTCCTGATGCCTAACTAAGTTGTAACATTTTGCCGTTATTTCCCTTAATCCAGTCATAAATGCCAGAGTGCAGCAGGCAATCAGTTCCCATGCAAAGAGCCATCAAAGCCACAAGCCATAGCTGCAGCATGTGAGCAAAGCGCATTGGCATACATGGAACGCTATTCCTCTGAGAAGCCAAAGCACAAGAACAATTAACAAAGACGTTTGTGTCGTGTTCTCTTTTCCTCCACCCTGAAAGTCATGCTAGATTTATCTGAATTACAGATCTGAAGGTCTTTTTTCTGGAATTAAACGTCCCCAGTACAAAATGTACTTCTCCGTTTGAGACACAGCAAGGTGAAGGTGTGTCCACCCGTAATGGACTATTCATGAGTAAGTAGCTGACATCTAGGTGAGACTCTTCAAATTACCTTCGAGGAGAACCAGCAAGGAGATCCCAGAGATGACACCTGAATGAAGCTCTTCAGATTGCCTACGAGGACGCGTGAGCCAAGTTCGAAAAATGCTCCACTTCCGTTGGACCTTTTGAACCAATTCAGACCACCCGGTTGGTTCAGGTATGTTCAACCTATGAAGGTGGTGGGGTCTCATCTTGGAAGTGTTGGGCAGCTACTACTTAGGGATGGTCCGACTGGTTTTCCTGCACACAGCAGAGGGTGGGACGAGATCAATATTTTTCAACCTTGGCAACTTTAAGAGATTTGGCCTTCAGATCCCAACATGCTGTCTGGAGGACTCAACATGCTCATCCCAACATGCTGTCTGGAGGACTTTTCAAGGGAGTTGAAAATCCACACATCTTAAAGTTGTCAAGATTAAAAATATCTGAGGGGACCCTTCCAACTCCATCATTCTAGGACCCTATCTGACCGATAAATCAAGTGGTCAGTTTTGTTGGCCTGCAAAGGTCCTTCAAGTTCTTTTTTGTTGGCTTGGTTGCAACAGACCCAACCTATTTGTTTTTGGCCGCTGGGTTTGAGCAGAAATTCCTCAGTTTCTCAAAATAGACACCATCTTTTGAGGTTGGAGCTGAAGAACTGAAGGCAGAGAAAGCACATTTTATAGATAGCTTTGGGAAAGAGGCTTGAAAGAGCACCAAGACATGATAGAAGAAGCTGTACTTTTATTTCATTTTCCGTTAAGATTCTATTTTACTGGAGTTCCAAGTCAGACATTCATTTAAATGTGGATGGAAAAGTGAAGTTGGCCTCCTTGGGGGAAGGTATACGTGAGCTGTGGCCCTGTTTCACTTTGCATGCTCCACATGAAAATCCTGGTGGAAATCATTTGGAAGAACATAATAGGCATCCCAGAGGGGGAAAAAATGAAAAATATTTTCTAAGAATGCTTTGAGAAACTGCTGTTGTTGTTTATGCAGAGAGGACTTGGGTGGAATTGTCCCAGAGGCAATGTGGTGCTCTTGCGCTGAGAGATATTGGCGGATATGTTGTCCTTGACTGAGCGAGCTTCATCCTGATGCTTTCCCTCCCAAGTGAGATGGACAAGCAACTAGTCCATGGGGACGGAAGGAGGCTGAACGCCAACTTCAAAATCCCACTCAGAAGCAACTGGGGGGAAAATTCTCCACCCC